>MDKI01202330.1:0-77676 GCA_005239505.1 Nicotiana paniculata
TATATATATATATATATATATATGTATATGACGGTATCAATTTTGTTAAACTTACGGGGTGTAACATCCTTTCCCCCTTTAGAACATTCGTCCTTGAATGTTAACTCTTGGAGATTTGCGAAATTTTCACTAGGTTGTGCTCTTTAAATTAAACTTAAACGTCAAACTATATCTGAAGTCTTGGCTATTCACAACCTTTTGTACTTGAGTATCTCGTATCTTCCTCACCTTTATCTTACTTACTTTTCAATCTCGCATCGTATTTTCTGTTTCTTTCATAACCTCCCTTTCACATTACGCCTCAAAGCTCTACTGTGATACCTGCACCTATGGTGCATACAAATCTCGCAACAACTTCGTACTGACTTCTTACGAATCAGCTCTATGGCACGATCTGGAAACAAAAGAAAGGTAACATTTCCTAAATTCCCTATTGCCTCTCAATTATAAATGTGGCGCGCAACACACCCATAAGTGATACTCTACTAGGCACGGCTATGTAGACTCCCTAGGACACGTCTCGCTCTGATACCACTTTGTCACGCCCCAAACTTGGGGAGGCGTGGCTGGCACTCAGTACCGTACTAGACCAAACGAACCACTCTGTAACTCTCCTTTTTTCTACTATAATGCGCCAACATGGCCACAACTCGTAATGTATAACTATAAGTGGGCAACACTGTATCACCAAACCATTTTTCTTAAAACATGAACACATATGGGCTGTCAAGGCCTCTGACATACTATACAAAATGATCCTATGTCTACAAAGCCTCTAAGTTTGTTTGACATCAAATGGGATAGGGTACCGGCCTACCCATAAGTCAGTAGCAAAAATCTAACACGATGACTTATAGACTCGGCTGCACTCCGAATGAGGTAGATCTTACTGATTCTTCGTTGAATGCTAACCTCGTCTACCATGAAGGCTCGACAATCTGATTATCTATACCTGCATGCATTAATGCAACGACCCCAACAAAAGAACGTCAGTACAAATAATGTACTGGGTATGTAAGGCCGAACTGAAATGTAACAATAAGTCAACATTAATAAAAGACATATAAGAATAAAGTTGAATCTCTGAAGTACGTATATGCATACTTATTATACTTATATATAATGCTTCTCTTTGAGACTATTATCAATATCGTATTGATGCATGACTGCTCGACTGATTAGTGGTAACTGCCCGACCGGCTGTAGCGCGGTAGTAAATTCATGACTGCTCGACCGGTCGTAGCTCGGTGGTAAATGTGTAACTTCCCAACCGGCCGTAGCTCAGTAGTAAATGCATGACTGCCCGACCGGCTGTAGCTCTATGGTAAATATGCAACTGCCCAACCGGTCATAGCTCGGTGGTAAATGAATACGCATGTCTGCCCAACCGGCGGTAAATAATGATACATAACCTTAACTGCCCAACCGGTGAAAACTGCCCAACCGGTGGAAATTGCCCGACCGGTTGTAGCACGGTGTTAAATGCATGAATATGCATGTACATGTATCACTATATTATAAACATTAACATCTTTATCAAATACCTAAATAGGAAACTAGATACATACTTAGGCATGCTTGAATATCATTTTATAGGAATGAATAAAGTAGATATCCTTAACTGCTAAGAGTAGAACCACTTATGAAATAGCATTACGTTTACGTCTCGTTACTTGGATCATGCCAAAAGAAAGAAGGATTAACCTTAACATGCTTGAACCGGTTCTCCAGACAATCCCTCTAACCCATCCCAAATTTTCTGCTAAACAGGATACATCATAACTCAGTTTTCACATTAGCAACAATTTGATTTCTTTATTCAAAAAGAAGTCATCCGACCTCCAACCAGTTATGGATATACTTCTATGTCTTTTCACTTATGAGTTCCAACATTTCTCTTCTTTTTTTTTTCTTTTCGGAAACTAGTAAATCAATTCCAACCCATTACAAATCATATGAGCACATTTCTTTATGTCTTCGAAAAGGATAGTCCTATCTTTACTTTTCCTTAAATGGATTGGTGATAAATGGTCTTGGCAGGTTGAAAAATAAGATTTGGGATAAGAATTATCACAACTAAGAAAAACTAATTGTTTGAACTCTCATGTGTGAAGTAGTTATAAGGTCTTCAAGTGACAAGATAACAAGTCAGGGTGAGCAAACAAGTCTCTTATGCACCCACGTGTGCATCCTTATGTCCAGGTATTGTAACTAATTCAAAATGCTACAAAGCTATCGTAGTTGCTCTTTTGACACTATTGAAGAGGCTTTTCAAGTTTATTTTTCCAAGAAGCCTATTGTGGAATCCTTGTATGTGGCTAATGATCAAACCTTAGATACTGCTAGACATGTGAAATCGAAGAAATGAAAGAATCTGAATCTTTTAAAAAAGCCTCATTTTTAATGGCTAATGTCAATGTTACAAAATTATCTAAATAAGCCACCTAACCTAATGAACTAAGAGTCACTAATACCTAAGGCATATGCTTCCACGTGGGGGTGGGGATGAGAAATATTCATCTTTATCCACTTATTAGGTAATTAGGTAGTGTCCCGTTACCCGGTAATTAATCAGTTACCCCCATAATTAAGAATTGTCTCAAATTACTTAAAGTTCGACTTATTTTTGGTACACTTTATATAACTTACTATCATAGTCATGTGGTATTATAAAATAATTACATACACTCTTAGTTCATTAATATATCCATGTAAAAATACATATATTTTCTCAACTTCTAATTTTTCTAATCTCATATAAAGAGTACAAACTTTCGTACACTTAATTCTTAAAATAGTAATAAGATAAATTTCTTTTCTTGTGAAAAAAATAATTTATATCTTTACAATAAAGAAAATCTCATAAACTTCCTCATATTATTTGTGTAATTTAAAACATATTCGAAAGTAGTAATATTAATAACTATATAAAATCATATTTTTTCAGACCATTTTTTTTCTTTACAAAAACGCTCTACTCAAAATATCGTATCATATATATATAATGGTATCAATTTTATTAAACTTATGGGGTATAACAAAGGGGGGGCTACAACATGGCGACTCTGCTGGGGATATGTTTAGGCTCTTATCATAACAAACTTGTTTTGTGAATTAGTCTTTAAGCATGTCTGTATTATTCCGTTAATACTTGCACACCCATTTCCCTTCCCACTCTATGTGAATTTATTTTCCTATCTTCTTTAATGCTCATTCGGTTTTTCTTTCCTTTTTTATTGCTTTTTACTATGAAAACTGACTTTCTCCTTGTTTTCTTTCTTAAATGCCTTTCAATTATTAAATACCGTATTTATCATTTTTCATCGTGAAAATACTTGACAACGTGTTATATTCTTTTTGCATAAATCATGATCAACATCATATTCCACTCGTGCGTAATTAATACCATAGCAACACTTGATGAGTATCTGTACTCTTTCTATATCACCCTTTTTGAATTTTGAAAGGTTTATTTGCGGTAAAACTAGTCGATCAGCGGTGCAGTCGATGGTTCCGCGCCTCTCCCCTCAATTTGTCTGATTGAGGGTACCAATCTAGACCTCTATAGAAACCTTACCTTGATAATAACTGTACATGCATCATGATCGAACCTTGCCTGGGTTAATATGTTGTCCGCGCAATAACTCTTTAAGAAAAGCCTTGTCCAAAGTCCATCGGGGTTTCCATAATCCCAACGGATGCAACCCTGATCTGTGCATTATTTGGAGAAATAAATGCCGATATGCTAATCGTTAATGTATAAATTGTCGAATCCGGAGGGGGAAAGGGTCTAACCTTGTTTATTTTGCAGAAAATGAGGCACGAAGTCCCCAGGTTCGACATGGTCCGAAGCATACCATCATTATTGCTAGATTGGTGGGAAGAACTTTCGTCAAGCGACAAAAATCATGTGAAAAGGGTCCTCAAAAACTTACCTTCCCTATTAGACATGCAACCAAACAACACATTGATCGAGGCTGCTACTATGTTCTGGGACGGAGAAAGGTCTGTATTCCGTTTTGGAAACATAGAGATGACTCCTCTTTTGGTGAAAATAAGGGGATTCGCTGGACTACCTTGGGACAGGCCCGATTTATTGGTATCGAAAAATCGAACCCCTAGGGGGTTTCTAAAGATGATGGGCTTAAGAAAGAATGACGACTTGGTATGTCTGAAGAAGTCTTACATACCTTTTGACTTCCTCTATGAACGATACAGACACAAAAAATCTTATCGTTTCTTTCATGATGAGTTCTCCATAACCTCTCTACGTTGGATTCATCATAGGGTTTTCGTGTTCATCGTCTGCTTTCTGGGCATGATAGTGTTTCCAAGCAAAAGAGACAGGATTCACACCAGACTGGCCATGGTAACCAAAGCTCTGATGGAGGGAATCGAGGGACAAACATACAATATCATTCCTATGATTATAGCATAAATATATCGAGCTTTGGATCGTTTTCAGAAAGGGTTCAAACATTTCGAGGATTGTAACTTGCTGCTGCAGATTTGGTTGCTGTCGCGCCCCCCTCTTTTCACCCTTTTCGGATCGGTCAGGGTATTCGACATTATTGGGGTAACTCGTTTCCTTTTGGGAAAGGGATAAGGAATTGAAGAGTCGCCACCTAACGATTTTAAGGTGCGTTAGGGCACCTACTAAAGGTTATTTACAAACACAGATTAGATAACCAGAGATAGGGTAAGGGCTTGAAATTACTTCAAGGGAAAGGTGTTAGGCAACCCTCAAAGTCCACAAATGTGGTTCCCGGCCCACACAAACTTTGTGAACAAATAACATATAAGCAATAAACACATAGGTAAATAGATGAAGGTTTTTGAGAAGATTTGCAGTCCAAGCACACATATGTGTTTAAGTTTAAAAGATTTAAAGTCTAAGCACATATACAAAATTCCGGAGGTTTTACAATCTAAGCACACATGTGTAAAGGATGGGGGAGGGGTCCTAGGTTGTTTATCCTATAGGATCACATAAGCACAATGCCCGGTAATCACTCCTCAGAAGAGGGGATACACGTGGCATTAGCGCACCAAATATCATATCCATGCCTACCCTTCCCACCCCTTAGTGGTTATTAAGCGAGTTTATTTAACGACCTCTATGCGTGCTGTTACCCATCCCTCTTAATGGCCTTGGAGGAATTTAGGACCTCTAAATATGGGCAGTTCTTGACAAAATTCCCTAAGGTTAAAAGGATAAAATTCTAGGCGACAGGAAAGAACAAGTAGGACTTTACAAATAAATGCGGGAAAAGCAGTTTAAAAGGCTCAGATTTACCTCCATAAATATTGCACATAAACAGCACGTCTCAAACACAAAACAAGAGGCAGTTTTATAAGACAGAATCCTAAGACAGGATATTTGAGTGAATATCAATGCACAGAAGTATGCAGCTTGTTTATAAACTCAATAGCAAGGACCTAATTAGTTTTCCTACTGATTTTAAAACCTGTTAGCCTTTAGATATCAAATGCAATCAAAACAGTATTCATTTTTAAGAGGTTGATTACCTAAGGCTTGCTCAGGCGTGGGGTTTTCATAGTGACTACCAGAATTATTAAACAGTTCAGAGGTTGTTTTACCTAAAACATGTTGTTCTAAGTGATGTAAATCAGAGAATGCAGAGATAGTTACCAATTTCTATTAAGAACGGACATGATAATCATATGCGAGGTTATTTTATACCTTTTCATGAATTAGCAGTTTAAACTAGGCGTAGTTAAGTAAATGTAGACGAAATCCTAGAGCATGGTATCTAATATGAACATATAAATGCAAGATGGCTAAGACATAATTTCAGGATGCACATGATTCCTAAAGCATGATTTCTAAAATGCACAAAGAGTTACAGGATGATTGGGACATGTTTGAATGCACAAGAGTATCAATTTTATTACCCTAGGAGCAGGATTTCTAAGTGGTAGGCATAAGCATAAATTAAGGATATGTTGTACGTTAAAGCAGTAAACATGAAAGCCTTAAAGACATGATATCTATGTTTGGAATGGTTTGAATGAACATGTTAGTCCTAAGCATGGATTCTAATGCAGATATAGGGAATGTAAAGCCTAAGGCATGATTTCTACCCAGTGGCATTGATAAGATCATATAGCTATCCCCCACACTTCACTAGCCATCCCCTAGTATTCATTTACAATAACTATTCAAGACCAGCTGAATAAATTACATAAATAGATAAAGGAAAAGAAGAAGTTAAACTATAGGGAGCCTGAAAACAGGCCCAGACTTCCAGAACCTCAAGTGCAAAAATGTTTCATAGCCTTTACCATATCCGGGTGTGTCAGAGTTCCCTAAGGACCTCAAGGGATCACGGGCAATGCTCACACCCAGATTTCATAACCATAATTGAGTAAGTGCAGTGTCGAAGGGCCAACCCCAATGCATCAGAGTTCAGAGGGATCTCATAGGAATCCCAAGACAGTTATACACTGGAGGGGCAGAACCTAAGGACCTAAGAGTAGAATGAGAGTGCTTGACGTAGTTTTGAAGAGGGTTTAATGAGCAGTATTTGAAAGAAGGGATTCAGTTGCAGTAGTTTTATAAAATACGAGAGTTGTTTAGCAGTAAAATTTTTTTGATAAGAGTGGTGAAATCAAACGAACAACAGATCAAACACAGAGCCAAACAGGTTCAGCAATACTCAAATAACAACCCTTCACACATGGATAATTGGAGACTGGGGGACACATAATACACATATAATAAACATAAGTCTCTTGCAATTAAGGGGTAGCTAATAGTGTAAATAGTGAGACATGAATTCAGGAATGCTAATTGGAACATATTCACAGAATTAGAAGTGCTTAGAGGGTTCATGGGATTGGGAGATGACATAGTATAGGATTTCATAGCAGCAGTGAGGACATAGAAGCACTAAACATGATTGAACATAGCATCAGTTCAACTTAGGGTAACAAATCAATAAGGCATACCAGAACTAGGCTACTACTACACAAGCATCAAAATAGAATTGAGTCATATTGAATCTGATTACAGATTTATAAGAACATTCTAATCCTAAAGAGTTAAGACATAATTAGCATACTAGATGAAGCAATGATGCAAAGAGGTCAATTACATGTTGAACAGCAAAACAATATATAGAAACAGATCAGGAACATGATAAACTGAAGTAGTAAAAGGAACATATTGGTTTTGGGACTTAAATTGAAAATTGGAACATACCAGTAAAGGGACAGTAAACAAAAAGGTGAAGGGGAAGGAGAGCACAATAGTTAGCCTTGGCTTGCAGCCTGCTATCTCAGACTAATAGTAAGTGACACAGAAACAGAGCATAAAGCTTTGAGTGTAAGAGATAGAGTTTGAACTAACGTGTTCGTGTCTGTTTAGTGTCAATGAGAGAGAGCATATATAGTAGTTTGAAACTAGGTAGGATAAGGTAACATTCAAAGTCAAGCAGTGATTGGGGAATCAGAATCAATCAGCATAAGATCAATATAAGTGCTCCTTTCAATTAAGGAGTTAACTTTAAATGGTAATAAACATGCAAAAAAAGAGGAAAGATATCATATGACTGGAATATAACACAATAAGGAAATAATTTCAGCATAGTACCAATATAAAATGAGTAATTGAGGCTAGGTTCAGAGGATTCTATTAAGGAAATAACATAAGAATTAATTAGACAGCATAGTCGACCATAAAATAAGGCAAGAAATAAGCTAATGTCGGAAAATCAGCAGGGAAATCATCATAAGGGATTAGTGAAAGGTATCAATCACAGGTAATCAAGGGTTCAAATAGGAAATAGTATTGATTAGGGGGAATCAACACAAATTACACAGAATAAACACATGATAGCAAGGCAGAAGACAAGAATTAGAACCCTAATAGACATGGTAAAGTAAAGATCATATAGAATCATGGATTCAAATTGGAATATAGTACTGATAAATATAAACCTCTGAGAGTAAGCGAGGTAAGCACATAATAGGCAGAATCAGAAACCCTAGTACGTTAAACAAGGTGAAAATCACAAAAATACTCAAATTAATCAAAGCAGATTCATGAGAATCAAACATGCAAACAAGTTTGAAAGAACGAACAGTAAAGATAAACTCAGAACCCAAAGATTAAACCAAGAAACTTAGGGTTTTCAACATAATAAAATCAGATGAAGGAAAAACTTTAAACAAATCGCTTAAGCACAGTGAAAATCACAAAATAACACTAAAGTCAGAAGAAGAATCATTTTTTGAAAAGGGGTTAAGAAACCCTAGTTTGAAAATGAAGAGATGCTTTAGGAAAATTGGAAAATCTTTAAGAAACAGAAAAATAACTCGGAATATACCTAGATCTATTGCAGATATAAGAAATCCAGTGTTAAATTAGGGTTTCAGAGAGAGAACCCAAAGAGAGAGAGAGAGAGAGCGAGTCGGCTTAGAAACCACAGGTTCTAGCCGGAGATGGGAGGATCTTACTTAGATGGCCATGGACGGCCTGACAATGACATGAAAGCCATGGGAGGTGAGCACGGACCCCGAGGGTGGATGAATAACCAATCGGTCCCTTGAGGACCTCAGGGATGCAAGAATCGAGCCATAGAGAGAATCCATAGAGGCTAGGGATAGGGAACCGCCATTGTTAGCGGCGAACCAGAATGGAGAGGGGATTAGGGTTTGATGCAGAGAGGATTTGAGAGAGACGGGGAAGGGGATGACGGAGGATAGTGGAGGGGGGTCGTTTGGATTAATTAAGGAAAGGGTAAATCCGGACCATTGATCTGAGTGATCAACAATTAGGATTGAAGTGAGGTATTGGGTTGGGTAGGATAAATGTATTGGGCCTGGGTTTTTGGGCCATTTTAATCAGACTTGGATCTGGTCTAATTAGGTTATAAATGAAATGGAAGTGGCTATTTGTTAAATACCCCATGTAAATTAATTAAAACAATTTATAAGAAATAGCTATTAATTATAAAAATGAATTTCATGTGTAGAAAATAATTAAAAGTGATTACTTAGTATTTTAAAAACACTAACTAATTTCTGGATAAAAATAGTATAAAATCGTATGATTGGGCTATAATTTCAAAGTTATTGCAGTTATAGCCAAAAGGTGCCAATTTGGCTAATTATAACTAATTAAATGTGCTTGAGAGACAGCGCTTAGTCTCGATGAAAAGGTAAATTGGAGGCAGAGCTTAGCCTCATGCAGATAGGAAGGCAGCGGTTAGCCTTATGAAAATGGGAGGTAGAGCTTAACCTCGTGCGGAAATGGAGACAAAGCTTAGTCTCATGCAAATGAAGGCAGAGCTTAGCCTTATGCAGACGGAAGGCAGATGATTAGCCTTATGCAAATAGGAGGCAGATGATTAGCCTTATGCAAATAGGAGGTAGAGCTTAACCTCGTGCAAAAATGGAGACAAAGCTTAGTCTCATGCAAATGAAGGCATGGCTTAGCCTTATGCAGACGGAAGGCATATGATTAGCCTTATGCAAATAGGAGGCAGATGATTAGCCCTATGCAAATGGGAGGTAGAGCTTAACCTCGTGCAGAAATGGAGACAGAGATTAGTCTCATGCAAATGAAGGCAAGGCTTAGCCTTATGCAGACGGAAGGCAGATGATTAGTCTTATGCAAATAGGAACAAACAGCAAATGCTAGTAGAATTTCTTAGCTGGTAATAGGTTATGGAATTGCGATTGTTGTGAGAACTGTGACTATGGACCATGTTCGCCCTTTTGTGCTGATAGTAAAATTTGCATTTGTGATTGTGTTAAAGTTTGTGGCTTCGAAACCTATTTGTTTTTTACTCCTGCATCCAAAAAAATCGTGTGATCTATAGGTGGGGAAGGTTGGTTCGTATCTCCGCTGGCTTTACTTTCTTTGCTCTGCTTGGTCTGACGATTTTGTTTGTGTCATCGGGGTAGTGTTTGCTAAACAGAGCTATATTTTAAAAACGTGCATGATTTTATAAAGACATAGTAAAAATATATTTTGAGAAATTTAGATGAACTGACGACCATGACATGGTTCAAGACATTGCAACCACTCATGCTATGGAATTTTAAGGATCCTCCTCAAAATTCTGCCCCAGTTAGATGGTTGATGATTCTGACCGTTGTTCATGTTGCGATCGGCTGAACTTGCTTCGAAATTTTGAGGGTCCTTCTCAAACTTCTTCCCAGTTTCCAATTGAGGGGGGAAATGAGATTTTTATTGAATTATGACCGAACCCATAGGGATGCCTCTTAAACAGGAATCGGGTCGTGCGTAGTTCAGTTTACATCATTGAAAAAAATCATAGAAAGTTACACATAATATCGTTTGACTATATCTGAATTGATTGGCTTTGCCCAAACTTCTCTTTCCATTTCTACAAGTATGAGATCTCCTCCTGTCAACACTCGGTGAACCATATACGGACCTTGCTAGTTGGGAGAAAATTTCCCTTTGTCTTCGTCTTGATGTGGAAAGATATTCTTTAACACCAGCTGCCCCGGTGGGAACTGTCTTGGCTTGACTCTCTTGTTGAAGGCTTTGGATATTCTATTATGATAAAGTTGACCATGAAATATTGCATTCATCCTTTTCCCATCTATGAGGGCCAACTGCTCGTAGCAAACTTTTATCCATTCTGTGTTACTGAGCTCAGCTTCTTGTATGATTCTTAAGGAAGGGATCTCCACTTCGGCAGGGATAACAGCTTTCGTACCATAAACTAGTAAATAAGGAGTTACCTCGGTTGATGTGCAGACAATGGTGCAGTATCCCAGTAAGGCGGATGATAATTTTTCATGCCATTGTTTGTGCTTTTCTATCATCTTTCTCAATATCTTTCTGATGTTCTTGTTGGCGGCTTCCACAACTCCATTCATCTGTGGTCTATAGGTTGTGGAATTCTTATGCTTGATTTTGAATGTCTCGCACATGGCTTTCATCAGATCACTGTTGAGATTGGCGCCATTGTCGGGGATGATTGACTCCGGAACCCCGAACCGACAAATGATACGGTCATGGACAAAGTCTGCCATGACTTTCTTAGTCACTGCTTTGTATGATTCCTCTTCGACCCATTTGGTGAAGTAATCAATAGCTACTAGGATGAACATGTGTCCATTTGAGGCTGTGGGCTCAATTGGTCCAATAACGTCCATTCCCCAAGCGACGAACGACCAAGGTGAGCTACTGGAATTGAGCTCATTTGGGGGTACCTTTATCATATATGCATGTACCTGACAACGATAGCATTTTCAGACATATTGGATGCAGTCTGTTTCCATGGTCATCCAGAAGTAACCGGCTCTGAGTATTTTCTTGCTAAGACAAAAGCATTCATGTGTGAACCACAGGTCCCAGCATATATCTCTTCAAGTAGTCTGGAAGCTTCCTTTGCATTGACACATCTCAATAATCCCAAGTTGGGAGTTCTCCTATATAGATTTCCTCCGTTGAGAAAGAAATTGTTGGACAATCTCCGGAGCGTGCGTTTCTGAGTATGATTTGCAAACTCTGGGTACCCTCCCTTTGACAAGTATTCCCTGATGTCGTAGAACCATGGCCTTTCGTCTGCTTCTTCTTCAACATGGGCACAATATGTCAGCTGGTTATGGATTTTCACTGGAATTGGATCAATGAAGTTCTTATCTGGGTGTTGTATCATGGATGATAGAGTGGACAATGCATCAGCTAACTCGTTCTGAACTCTGGGGACGTGCCGAAATTCTGTCTTTGTGAACCTTTTCCTCATTCCTGCACATGGTGCAGATATGGCAATATCTTGGAATTCTTGGTAGCCCATTCTCATTGTACTTGGTGAATTAGCATATCTGAGTCACCAATTACTAGCAACTCTTGGATATTCATGTCAATGGCCATATTAAGCCCTAAGATGCAAGCCTCATATTCTGCCATATTGTTGGCACAGGGAAATCTGAGTTTGGCAGACCGGGTAGTGTTGACCTGTTTTCGATATCACGATAGCTCCAATGCCGACTCTTTTGAAATTGGTTGCTCCGTTGAAGAACATTCTCCACCCCTCGTAGGATTCTGCAATGGCTTCCCCTATGAATGACATTTCTTCATCGGGAAAATACGTTTTCAAGGGTTCGTATTCTCCTCCCACGAGATTATCGGCAAGATGATCTGCCAGTGCTTTCCCCTTGACCACTCTCTGAGTCACATAGACAATGTCGAACTCACTCAGCAGGATTTGCCATTTGGTCAGTTTGCCAGTGGGCATGGGCTTCTGAAAGATATATTTCAAGGGATCCATCCTTGATATGATACGTTGTGTAGGCACAGAAGTAATGCCTCAGCTTCTGGGCTACCCAGGTTAGAGCACAGAAGGTACGTTACAGTAGAGAATACCATGCCTCATGTGGAGTGAACTTCTTAAATAATAAATAGCCTGTTCCTTTCTTCCTGTCTCATCATGTTTCCCCAGAACACAGCCAAGAGCTACATCTAATAACACAAGGTAGGGTAGCAAGGGTCTACCTGGCTCTGGCGGGACCAAGACTGGTGGCGTTGACAAGTATTCCTTGATTCTGTCGAAAGCTTTTTGACAACCCTCGGTCCATTTAGTTGCAGCATCCTTCTTTAACATCTTGAAGATCAGTTCACATATGACTGTGGGTTGGGCTATGAATTGGCTGATGTAGTTAAGGCGTCCCAGGAAACTCATCACATCTTTCTTGTTCTTTGGTGGTGGTAACTCTTGGATGGATTTGACCTTTGATGGATCCAGTTCTATTCCTCGGTGGCTGATGATGAACCCAAGAAATTTCCCAGCAGGAACCCCGAACGCACACTTCACGGGGTTTAATTTCAAGTTGTACTTTCGCAGCCTATTGAAGAACTTTCTCAAAGCTGTTGTATAGTCTGTGGTTCTTTTGGACTTGATGATGACGTCATCCACATACACCTCAATTTCTTTATGTATCATATCATGGAAGATAATGGTCATAGCTCTCACATACGTGGCCCCAGCATTCTTTAGGCCGAACGACATCATCTTATAACAGTAAACTCCCCACAGCGTAATGAAAGCCGTTTTCTCAGCGTCTTCCTTGTCCATCCAAATATGATGGTAACCAGCAAAGCAATCCACGAACGACTGAAGCTCATGCTTGGAGCAATTGTCAATCAGGATGTGTATGTTCGGGAGAGGGAAATCATCCTTCGTACTGGCCCGATTGAGATCTTCGTAGTCGACACAAACCCTGACCTTTCCATATTTCTTGGGCACTGGCACAATGTTGGCTAACCATGTCAGATATTCAACTACCCTGAGAACATTGGCGTTGATTTTCTTGGTAATTTTCTCTTTGATTTTAAGACTCATATCAGGCTTGAATTTTTTGAGCTTCTGCTTTACCGGCGAGCACGTAAGATTGGTTGGTAACTTGTGAGCCACAATGGATGTACTTAGACCAGTCATGTCATCGTACGAACATGAAAATATGTCTTCATACTCTTTCAAGAATTGTGTGTATTTCACTTTCTCTGATGGCGATAAATGAATGTTGATACGAGTTTCCTTGACAGTTTCTGAATCTCCCAGGTTGACTATCTCGGTTCCGTCCAGATTGGACTTAGGTCTATTTTCAAAATCCTCAACTTCTTTGATAATTTCATCGGGTATGGTATCTTCTTCTTCTGAATCACTGTCCTTTTGTTGCGTTGTCTCATTTCATGTCACAGTCATTGGTTCATCAAGACAGGAAATAGTAATGTTGTAAGATAAAATAATGAGAGAAAATGATAGTAAATGAATACAGATTCATTGAAACATAAAAGTGATTTTCGAACGTTTTGGAACATTGGAGATTTTATTGGAAAATGCAAAAAATGGAAATACGGAAAAGGAAATCATTAGCAAAATGAAATAAACAATACTTGCTCAGCCTTGCTACCCCAGGACTCGTCGGGCCTTGGATGGTCTGACAGTCCAATTCTTGAGAAACGATCCCTTGCTCACAGTTTGGATGGTAGGGCCTTCCTCTTCCTCCTCCTCAACAATAACACAACAGTTCATGTCACCATCTTCCAGGAATAGATCTTTCAAAGCTGCTAGAGTTTTTTCTTGTTCTAACCCCCATATGATATCATCTTGCCGGAAAGTCTGCTCCAAATGTGGTATAGGTTGTTCCAATGGATAGTAGGGACCGTACCATGGTGCGACCAGTCTTCGTACTCCTGTCAATTGCATTTGTATCCCAGCCCAAAAGTGGTGCCATGGTGCTTCAACTGTATTGGTTTGGAAATCCCCTGAAGATTTTTCCCGAGTCCTTTGCCAGACTCGTATCCACTCCAGGTCAGTATGCTTTCGATCTTACTGTCCCACCATTTGTCTTTGTCTACTGCATTTATCCGTTCAATGTGGTGGTAGGTTTCTCCACCCAACCTTCTTCTACCCTCAATCACTGGGATGGTCTGGCGACTATAGATAGGGTTGATTTCATCTCCGTGGATGATTACTTACTGGTGGTTCCATTCAAATTTCACTGCCTGATGCAATGTTGATGCCACAGCCCCAGAGGCATGTATCCATGAGCATCCTAACAACAGATTATAGGATACTGATATGTCTATCACCTGAAATTCAATTTCGAACCATGTAGGTCCCATCTGCAGACAATGACTGATCTCGCCGATGGTAAACCTATGAGAACCATCGAAAGACTTTACATTCATAGATCCTTCTTTGATCTCGTGCATTCCCTTGCCCAATTTCTTGAGTGTTATCGGCGGACAGATGTTGAGGCTGGATCCTCCGTCGATCAAAATCGAAGTAGTCCTCACATTGCACAATGATGTGTAGTGCTTTGTTATGACTTAGCCCTTCAGGCATCAGCTCGTCCTCGTGGAAAGTGATCTTGTGACTCTCCAATACTTTACCTACCATATTGGACATTTCTCCACTAGTTATGTTATTTGTCATATATGCTTCGTTCAGCACTTTCATCAAAGCATTCATGTGTGTCCCTGAATTCTGCAGCAATGACAGAGTGGATATCTAAGCTGGAGTATTGTTCAGCTGATCGATGACTGAGTATTCCCTGGTCTGCACCTTCCTCCAAAGATCATATGGTCCTGTCTCAATGATGGGTGGCCTGTTGGAAGCATTCTTGCTAGACTCTTCCAAGTGTTCAGGTGTATAGACCCTGTTGGTCCTTGCCATCCCCTGTGCGGCACCAACTTCTTCTATCTTGACATTACTTTTACTTCTTGCTTCAGCCGTGTAATCCCAAGGTACGGTCTTATTGTTGAAAGGCGTTGCGGTTGAAAGTGTCACTGTTATCGGTGCAACTATTTTTATTTTAAATGGAATGGGTGCCTTAGCAGGCGGCATGACTTCAACCTCGAACTGCCAATGCGTGTTTGCAAGGGGAGGCATTTCAATCTTGAACGGGGTTGATGCAATTACCTTGACGTCTCTAGATGGATGAATATGGACTATGATAGGATTAAGAGTGACTGTTGGCTTCTTTGGGTTATCACCTTCTATGATTAACACGATCGACCCCTCTGGGTCCCAATTTTCTTCTATCTCTATCATGTTGACACCCCTATAGTCTGGAAGCGGATTGTTGCGAACATTGGGAGCATCTTCTTTTGCCTGGATGGCCTTGTTATCAATCATAGGCTGCATCTTATCCTCCAATGAGCGACATTCATCAATTGTATGGCCCTTCATGCCGGAATGGTATGCACAGGTCTTGTTTGGATTGACCCATTGGGATGGATTTTTAGGGGTTATAGCAGGGACATGAGTGACATAACCAACATCTTTTAATCTTTCATACAGCTGGTCGATAGGTTTATCAATGGCAGTGTATTATTTAGGAGGTCTGCGATCAAAGTTGGGTCGAGGTCTCGGGAAATTTTGGCGAGAAGGGGGTGATTGGAAGTGAGATGGCTGAGAGTTGTAAGTATGATAAACAAGTGCTGGTTGGGAATATCTGGGGGAAGTAGGCTGATATGTAGACGGTGGAGATAGATGATATGTTGATGGAGGTGTTGACTGATAGGTAGGTGAGGGTGCTTGATAGGTGAGTTGGGAAGTTCTGTATACCAACGGGGATTTGGGCCCCTGTGCAACCATTACCGTTCCTGCATCTTTCATCTTGGATATACCACCAGACTACAAGGCTTTGTTGGTGGCATGTAGTGCCTCAAAGTTTTGACCATTCCACTCTTGATACGTTCTTCAATTCTCTCACCCCGCATGATTATGTCAAATAATTTGTGGTTTTCAATCATTATTAGCCTCTCATAATATTGCGGGTCTTGTGCCCGGACGAAGAATTTGTTCATTTGTTCTTCCTCAATGGCAGGCCTGACCTTGGCTGCTTCAGATCTCCAATGAGCGGCATACTCGCAAAATGTTTCGGTGGGCTTCTTTTTAAGGTTCTGGATGTAGAACGCGTCTGGTGCATTCTTCGTATTGAACCTGAATCAGACCATGAAGTTTGATGCCATACTTACCTATTGGGACCACTTCTTAGGGTTTGGCTTATGTACCAAGATAAAGCATATCCTGTGAGGATCCTCATGAACAATTTCATGCGAATCTTCTCGTCTCTTCCTACTCCAACCAATTTATCACAATAGGTCCTCAGATGGACCCTGGGATCACTTGTACCATCGAAAATTTTGAACTTAGGAGGTTTGTAACCCTCCGGTAGTTCAACATCGGGCCGTATGCAGAGATCTTCGTAGTTCAACCCTTCAACTCCCTTACTTCCTTCAACGCCCTGAACTCGACTAGTCAGCTTCTTGAGTTCCTCGGCCAAAGTCTTAATGAGCATATCCTTCTCAATGGATTTAGATGTTTAAGCAACATGTTGGGTGGAATGAGGTAGAGTCTCCATGTATATGGGGTTGTTCTAATGACCTGGTGTTTGAGCATAGAGGTGGTCACTTGGGGAGTCTTATGGTTCAGGGGATAATTAGCGGGGTATTCCTTGGAGCGTGGAAAGTGTTGTGCTGGTGCTGTGGTGGGATAATTTGTTTTTTCGGTGGATTTGTATGATGATGAGTTGTGGGAGGGTTCTGTTTGTTTGGGGTGTTCTGAGGAGGTATGGGATTTTGAGTGACATCTGGGACACTGAGTGAGAAGGATAAATTTGCCAAGTTCCGGACATGCTCAAGCTCCCCTTGGAGTTTTAACAACCTTTTCTCGAGTTGTGACATAGCGTCATTATGAACCTGAGTACCTTGATTGTCAGAATATTATGTGCGTTCAGCTGTCATTGTGTTTTCCCTTCTGATAATGCTCAAATCTTCCATTTTGCCGTTGTCTTTGCCTTTAAGTGAACAAGGAGGAGGAGGAGGTGGAGGGCCCCTGGATCTTGTGTGATATGATGATGATGCCATAATGCACGAACCAACCTTTGGGGAGGCGAATAATCAAAAGAAACAAAAAAAACAAAAGGTAGCCAAGTCAATGAGGATCATGAGAAAATATTGCAGTATTTAAACACATAGTTTGGGAATAAAAGTGTGTCCTAATTTGGGAGCCTCGTTGTGCCAGAGGTAGGCCTAGCGACAAGTTGATTTTGGGGAACTTAGATGAAAAAATGCCTCATTTCATTAATGTGAAATAGACGAGTCCAAAACGACACTAAAATAATTAGCAGGAAATAAAGTCACTAATGGAACTTGGACTTATTACATTGGTAAAAGCAATGAAAAGGAAACCTAGACTACTTGGTCCCTGAAGGACCTTCCCCAGGCTTGGTCTTCTTGGTTCTGTCAATCAGTTTCCCCAAGTCGTGCATGCCCAACAACATGTATACCCTTGCTAGATTCCCTCCTTCATTTCCCTCAGCATTCTGGCAGTCGGCGACCCTTTTTCTTGTCTTTGCTTCTAACTCCATCATACCCTGCTCCAAATATTCCAACCTTTCACTAGACTTGATGGCCCTTTCCTTCCACTCATCGATCAGTTCCATATTAGTCTTGTGTTGCTCCAGATGCTCGGCCTCGAACTCACGAACCCTTTTGCGCAGATTATTATATTTCACCTGAGCCTCAGTCGCTTCGTCTATGACCCTGTTTCTGCTGATGCCTGGCTCAACTATCCCTGCTATGATGTCTTCCAACCATGATAGGTAAAAGCGTACATGCCCTGCGTGGTATCTATCGGGCTCGATAGTGTCCTTTTCTACAATAACCTTGAGATGCCACAGACGGTGAGCTTCACATTTGTACGAGATATCGTCATCCTGAGAATCTACCCTGTAATGACTCATTTTGGAGACTCGCGGTATAACTTGCTTTCTACCCGCCTGTCACATGACCCTGATAGGAACATAGGGATATATTCCCCTTAAACCAATCAACACCAGGTGCGGAGCGTCCGTCGATCTGATAACGAATTCACTGGTAGGGAACCATTCGAACATCCATTGAACCTGGTGCTCAGTCAAATTATCAAAAAAATGCGCCCATTTTGTAGCATTTTCCGGTTGAACAAACCTGTCAGGGATGTAGGTCATCCTCTTAGGGTGGTCGAAGGCTATATGATCATTCCACGCCCTTCGTGGAAATTCCTGATGATATTGGCCTCTCTGGAGATGCTCCAATAACCAAACCTATAGTAGCAGATTGCAACCCTCAAAGTGTTTGGCCCCCTTTTGTCAGTGGTCCAAGGCTCGGTATATGTCTGCTATGATCATAGGGACAATGGTATATATTTTCCCTTCAATCCCTTCCATTAAGGTTTTAGGTACCATAGCCAGCCTAGTGTGAATCCGATCTCCTTTTCTTGGAAACACCATCATAACTAGGAAGCAAACGACGAACACAAAAATCCTGCGATGAATATGACCCAAGGAAGTAATAGAGAACTCGTCGTGGAAGATACGATAGGATTTGCTATGGCCATATCGTTCATAAAGATAGCCAAAAGGTATGTAGGACTCTTTCAGGCACTCTAAACCATCGTTCTTCTTCAAAACCATCATTTTCAAGAACCCCCTAGCAGCACGGTTCTCCGGTACCAACAAACCTGAACTGTCCCAAGGTAATCCCGCAAATCCTCCTATCTCCTCCAAGAGAGGGTTCATTTCTACTTTGCCAAAACAGAACACAAACTTTTCTCTGTCCCAGAACATATTGGTTGCTTCGATCAACATGTTGTTTGGTTGAATATCCAGTAAAGATGGCAAGTTCCTGAGGACCCTCTTCACATGGTCTTTGTCACTGGTTGAGAGGTCTTCCCACCGATCCAGCAATAGTGGTGGTATATATTTGGACCATGCCGAACTTGGGGACTTCATGCCTTATTTTCTGCAAAACAGCTAAGGTTAGACCCTTAACCTGCCAGACTCGACTATTTATACAATTATGATTAGCATGCATGCATTTAGTTCTCCAAATAAATGCACAGAACGTGACTACGCCCATTGGGATTATGAAAAACCTGGTGGACTTTTGGATAAGGCTGTCTTAAAGGGTTATTGTGCGAACGACACGTTAACCCAGCTAGGTTTGACCATGATGCATGCACAATATAATAGAGTAATGTTTCTATGGGATTTTAGAATGGTACCCTCAAGCGGATAACTTGAGGGGGAAAGGCACGGAATTGTCGACTGCACCGCTGATCGACTAGTTTTACCACAAACAAGCCTTTTCGAATTTAGGGGTGATATAAAATAGAAGGGTGCAAACACTCATCAAGCATTGCTATAGGATTTGTATAGGCACGAGTGGAATATGATGTTGAGCATGATTTATGCAACAATAAATGAGCAATAAAATCATGTTGTCATGTATTTGCACGTTATGAAAGCGGTAAATACAACAGTTATAATTGAAAAAGCAGTTACAAAGGAAAACAAAAGAAACATGTCAGTTTTGATTCTAAAAGGAATAAATACTTTCCAGAGATAAACAATTAATAGCACATAAAAGGGGGGAAAGGGAAAGGTTGCAAGTATTAACAAAATAAACACAAATTCACAAAGCGGTTTGGAGAATGGTAAAAGCTTAGGATAATCCCCAGCAGAGTCTCCATGCTGTCGCGCCCCCCTCTTTCCTCCCCTATCGGATCGGTCAGGGTATTCGACATTATTGGGACAACTCGTTTCCTTTTGGGAATGGGATAAGAAATTGAAGAGTCGCCACCTAACAATTTCTAAGGTGCATTAGGGAACCTACTAAAGGTTATTTACAAACACATATTAGATAACCAGAGATAGGGTAAGGGCTTGAAATTACTTCAAGGGGAAGGTGTTAGGCACCCCTCAAAGTCCACAAATGTGGTTCCTGGCCCAAACAAACTTTGTGAACAAATAGCATATAACCAATAAACACATAGGTAAGTAGATGAAGGTTTTGAGAAGATTTGCAGTCCAAGAACACATATGTTCTTAAGTTTAAAAGATTTAAAGTCTAAGCACATATACAAAATTCCGGAGGTTTTACAATCTAAGCACACATGTGTAAGGGATAGGGAGGGGGGTCCTAGGTTGTTTATCCTATAGGATCATATCAGTACTCCTCAGAAGAGGGTCTACACGTGGTATTAACGCACCAGATATCATATCCATGTCTACCCTTCCCACCCCTTAGTGGTTATTAAGAGAGTTTATTTAACGACCTCTATATTTGTGTTAGCCGTCCCTTCTTAATGGCCCTGGAGGAATTTAGGAACTCTAAATATGGGAAGTTCTAAACAAAACTCCCTAAGGTTAAAAGGATAAAATTCTATGCGACAAGCAAAATTAAGTAGGACTTTACAAATAAATGCGGGAAAAGCAGTTTAAAAGGGTCAGATTTACCTCCACAGATATTGCACATAATCATGTCTCAAACACAAAACAAGAGGCAATTTTATTAGACAGAATCCTAAGATAGGATATCTGAGTGAATATCAATGCACATAAGTATGCAACTTGTTTATAAACTCAATAGCAAGGACCTAATCAGTTTGCCTACTGATTTTAAAACATGTTAGCCGTTAGACAGCAAACGCAATCAAAACAGTATTCATTTTTAAGAGGTTTATTACCTAAGGCTTTCTCAAGCGTGGGGTTTGCATAGTGACTACCAGAATTATTAAACAGTTCAGAGGTTTTTTTACCTAAGACATGTTGTTCTAAGTGATGTAAATCTGAGAATGCAGAAATAGTCACCAATTTCTATTAAGAACAGACATGATAATCATATGTGAGGTTATTTTATACCTTTTCATGAATTAGCAGTTTAAACTAGGCGTAGCTAAGTAAATGTAGACGAAATCCTAGAGCATGGTATCTAATATGCACATATAAATGCAGGATGGCTAAGACATAATTTCAGGATGCACAGGATTCCTAAAGCATGATTTCTAAAATGCACAAAGAGTTACAGGATGATTGGGACATGTTTTGAATGCACATGAGTATTAACTTTATCACCCTAGAAGCATGAGTTCTAAGTGGTAAGCATAAGCATAAATTAAGGATATGATGTACGTTCAAGCAGTAAACATGTAAGCCTTAAAGACATGATATCTATGTTTGGTATGGTTTGAATGAACATGTTAGTCCTAAGCAGGGATTCTAATGCAGATATAGGGAATGTAAACCCTAAGGCATGATTTCTACCCAGTGGCATTGATAAGATCATATTGCTACCCCCCCCCCCCACTTCACTAGCCATCCCCCAGTATTCATTTGCAATAATTATTACAGACCGGCTGAATAAATTACATAATAGATAAAGGAAAAGAAGAAGTTAAACTATATGGAGCCTGAAAACAGGCCCAGACTTCCAGAACCTCAAGTGCCCAAATGTTTTATAGCCTTTCTCATACCCGGGTGTGTCAAAGTTCCCTAAGGAACTCAAGGGATCCCGGGCAGTGCTCACACCCAGATTTCATAACCATAATTGAGTAGGTGCAGTGTGGAAGGGCCAACCCCAGTGCATCAGAGTTCGGAGGGATCTCACAAGAATCCCAAGGCAGTAATACACTGAAGGGGCAGAACCTAAGGACCTAAGAGTAGAGTGAGAGTTCTTGACATAATTTTGAGGAGGGTTTAATAGGAAAGCAGTATTTGAAAGAAGGGATTCAGTTGCAGTAGTTTTATAAAATAGGAGAGTTGTTTAGCTGTAAAACAATTTTGATAAGAGTGCTGAAATCAAACGAACAACAGATCAAACACAGAGCCAAACAGGTTCAGCAATACTCAAATAACAACCTTTCACACAGGGATAATTAGGGATTGGGGACACATAATACACATATAATAAACATAAGTCTCTTGCAATTAAGGGGTAGCTAATAGTGTAAATAGTGAGACATGAATTCAGGAATGCTAATTAGAACATAGTCATAGAATCAGAAGTGCTTAGGGGGTTCATGGGATTGAGAGATGACATAGTATAGGATTTCATAGCAGTAGTGAGGACATAGAAGCACTAAACATGATTGAGCATAGCATTAGGGCAACTTAGGGTAACAAATCAATAAGGCATACCAAAACTAGGCTACTAATACACAAGCATCAAAACAGAATTGAGTCATATTGAATCAGATTACAGGTTTATAAGAACATGCTAATCCTAAAGAGTTAAGACATAATTAGCATACTAAATGAATCAATGATACAAAGAGGTCAATTATATTTTGAACAACAAAACAATAGATAGAAATAGATTAGGAACATGATAAATTGAAGCAGTAAAAAGAACATATTGGTTTTGGGACTTAAATTGAAAATCAGAACATACCAGTAAAGGGACAGTAAACACAAAGATGAAGGGGAAGAGGAGTACAATAGTTAGCCTTGGCTTGCAGCCGGCTAACTCAGACTAATAGTAAGTGACACATAAAAAGAGCAGAAAGCTTTGAGTGTAAGAGATAGAGTTTGAACTAACGTGTTCGTGTCTGTTTACTGTCAATGAGAGAGAGCATATATAGTAGTTTGAAACTAGGTAGGATAAGGTAACAATGAAAGTCAGGCAGTGATTGGGGAACCAGAATCAATCAACACAAGATCAATATAAGTACTCCCTTCAATTAAGGAGTTAACTTTGAATGGTAATAGACATGCAATAAATTAGGAAAGATACCATATGACTGGAATATAACACAATAAGGAAATAATTTCAGCACAGTACCAGTATAGAACATGTAATTGAGGCTAGGTTCAGAGGATTCTATTAAGGAAATAATATAAGAATTAATTTGACAGCATAGTCGACCATAAAATAAGGTAAGAAATAAGCTAAGGTCAGAAAATCAGCAAGGAAATCATCATAAGGGATTAGTGAAAGGTATCAATCACAGGGAATCAAGGGTTCAAATAGGAAATAGTACTGATTAGGGGAATCAACACAAATTACACAGAATGAACACATGATAATCAAGGCAGAAGACAAGAATTAGAACCCTAATAGACATGGTAAAGTAAAGATCATATAGAATCAGGGATTCAAACTGGAATATAGTCCTGATAAACATAAACCTTTGAGAGTAAGCGAGGTAAGCACATAATAGGCAGAATCAGAAACCCTAGTAAGTTAAACAAGTTGAAATCAAAAAAATACTCAGATTAATCGCAGCAGATTCATGAGAATCAAACATGCAAACAAGTTTGAAAGAACGAACAGTAAAGATAAACTCAGAACCCAAAGATTAAACCAAGAAACTTAGGGTTTTTAACATAATAAAATCAGATGAAGGAAAAACTTTAAACTAATCGTTTGAACACAGTGAAAATCACATAATAACACTAAAGTCAGAAGAAGAATCATTTTTTGAAAAGAGGTTAAGAAACCCTAGTTTGAAGATGAAGAGATGCTTTAGGAAAATCGAAAAATCTTTAAGAAAATAGTAAAATAACTCGCAATATACCCAGATCTATTGTAGATCTAAGAAATCCAGTGTTAAAATTAGGGTTTCATAGAGAGAACCCAAAGAGAGAAAGAGAGAGGGAGTCGGCGTAGAAACCACAGGTTCTAGCCGGAGATGGGAGGATCTTACTCAGATGGCCATGGACGACCTGAGAATGACATGAAAGCCATGGGAGGTGAGCACGGACCCCGGGGTGGATGAATAACCAATCGGTCCCTTGAGGACCTCAGGGATGCAAGAATCGAGCCATAGATAGAAGCCATAGAGGCTAGGGGGTAGGGAACCGCCATTATTACCGGCGAACCATAGAATGGAGAGGGGATTAGGGTTTGATGCAGAGAGGATTTGAGAGAGAAGGGGAAGGGGATGACGGCGGATAGAAGATGAGGGAAATGAGAGAAGTGAGGGTTTGGGAGGGGGGTCGTTTGGATTAATTAAGGAAAGGGTAAATCTGGACCGTTGATCTGAGTGATTAACGGTCAGGATTGAAGTGGGGTATTGGGTTGGGTAGGATAAATGTATTGGGCCGGGTGTTTGGGCCATT
Source organism: Nicotiana paniculata (assembly GCA_005239505.1). NCBI lineage: Eukaryota > Viridiplantae > Streptophyta > Magnoliopsida > Solanales > Solanaceae > Nicotiana > Nicotiana paniculata. The sequence goes on from MDKI01202330.1 coordinate 24,403, forward strand.
TTAATCAGACTTGGATCTGCTCTAATTAGGTTATAAATGAATTGGAAGTGGCTATCTGTTAAAAACCCCATGTAAATTAATTAAAACAATTTATAAGAAATATCTGTTAATTATAAAAATGAATTTCATGCATATAAAATAATTAAAAATGATTACTTAGTATTTTAAAAATACAACTGATTAATTTATGGATAAAAATAGTATAAAATCGTATAATTGGGCTATAATTTCAAAGTTATTGCAATTATAGCCAAAAGGTCAAAATTTGGCTAATTATGAAATAATTTGGTCTTAATAGGACCAAAAATAATTAATGAAACCAAGAAATTCTTTTGAAACCATTTGTAATGCAATTTTATAATTATTTGTTGGCAATAAAATGCTGGATAGATTAATACAAATATAGGGAAATTGTGGAAAAATATCAATTGCTATTGATACATGATTTTGAAGTTATATATGCAAATTTAAAATATTTTTGAAATAATTCGGTATCAACAGTTGCTAGAACATCTCCAAAGGGGCCAATACCGCCAAGAGTTTCCACGGAGACCGTGGAATAGATCACATAGCTTTTCACCATCCGAAAAGAATGACCTTTATCCCAGACAGGTTTGCACAACCAGAGAATGCTGCATAATGGGTACAGTTTTTTGACAATTTGACCGAGGACCAGGTTCATTGGATGTTCGAATAGTTCCCTACAAGTGAGTTCATTTCAGATCCAGGGATGTTCCACATTTGGTGTTGATCGGGTTAAGAGGCATACACCCCTATGTTCCTATCAGGGTCATGAGACAAGCTGGTAGAAAACAAGTCATACCACGAGTCTCCAAAAATGGGTCACTACGGAGCAGATTTCAAGATGATGACATCCCGTACAAATGTGAAGCTCAGCACATGTGGCATTTGAAGATCATTGTGGAAAGGGAAACCATCGAGACGGATCGATACCATGCAGGGCATTTGTACTTCTACCCATCATGGTTGGACGATAGCATAGTGGGAATAGTCGAGCCAGGGGTCGGTCAATGGAACAGGGTCATAAATGAAGTCGGTGAAGCACATGTGAAGTATAACAGATTACGCAAAATAGTTCACGAGTCCGAGGCCGAGAATTTGGAATGACACACGATTGATATGGAGTCAATTAATGAATGGAGGAAAATGGCTACCAGGTCAATGGAAAGGCTGGAATATTTGGAGCAGGGTCTAATGGAATTAGAGGGGAAGATGAGGAAAATAATCATAGACTGCGAGAATGCAGAGGGTAACTAAGGAAGACATCTAGCAAGGGCATACATGATACTGGACATGCGCGACATGGGGAACCTGATCGATGGAGCCAAGAAATCCAAGCCTGGAGAAGGTCTCTCTGGGACCAAGTAGATTAGGATTATTTGTTTTAGAATCATTTTTCGAATGTAATAAGGAAAATTCCATTAGTGACTTATTTATTTGTTGTCGTTTTAGATTTGTCTTATTTATTACGTTAATGAAATAAGGCAATTATCGGCTTTAAATTTCTCCAAATCTACTTATCGCTAGGCCTACCTCGGGCACAACGAGGCTCCATAATTAGGACGCGAATTTACATTTCCGCAATATGTGTTTAAATACTGCAAATACTTTTCCATAATTCTTACTGAGTTGGCTACCTTTTTGTTTTTCTTTCTTTTTGATTATTCCTATTCCCCAAGGTTGGTTCACACATACTGGCATAATCATCATATCACACCAGATCCAGAGGCCCTCCACCTCCTACTCCTCCAAGTAATCCGAGAAGCAAAGGAAAAGCTAAGATGGACGAATGAGTGGTGTTAGAAAAGACAATGCTACACATGTTGAGAATATGGAAACTTTCGATGGTCGGAGTACTCCGGCACCAAATGATTTGTTCTTACGGGTGGAACAGAAAATACTTGAATTGCAAAGGGAGCTTGAGCAGGTCTGTAACTTGGCAAACCTCTCCCTCACACTAAACGTCCCATACATCAACCAACCAAACACCCAAAACCCAGTACCTCTTAAAAACACACCAAACCAACGTATGAATAGCCCACAGCCTCATACCGACACCCCCTCAACACCAGCATCTCCCGACTCAATATCTGCAAACCACTTATCACACTCCTCAGAATAGCCCACAGCCTATCTGATCCTCAAAATTCAACCAATGATCACCACTACACTTAAACCCCCGGCATTCACCAAAATAATCCCATATACGTGGAAACCCTACCCCACTCCACTCAACCAACTTCATATAAACCAGAATCCGCCGAGAATGACCTGTTCATTAAGAACATGGGGAGGAGCTCAAGAAGCTCACAAGCCGAGTCCAGGGTGTTGAAGGAGGCAAAGGAATTGAAGGTCTGAATTGTGAGGACTTGTGCATTCAGTCAGACATAGAACTACCGGAGAGATACAAACTTCCTAAGTTCGAGATGTTTGATGGAATGGGTGACCCAAAGGTACATTTGAGAACATACTATGACAAGCTCGTATGAGTTGGAAAGGATGAACGGATTCGCATGAAGATGTTCATGAGAAGCCTCACTGGAGATGCCCTGTCTTGGTACATAAGTCAGAATCCCAAGAAATGGGTTAATTGGGTAAGCATGGCATCGGACTTCATGGATAGATTCAATACAGAAAATGCACCAGATGTCTTCTACATATAGAACCTCAAGAAGAAGCCAACAGAGACTTTCCACGAGTATGCTACTCGATGGAGGTCAGAAGAAGTAAAGGTCAGGCCGGCATTAGAAGAAGAGCAGATGAACAAATTCTTTGTCAGAGCTTAGGACCCACAATATTATGAGAGGTTAATGGTCATTGATAATCACAAGTTCTCTGACAAATTTTGAGGCACTTCAGGCCACGAACAAAGCATTACAATCGGGAGGCATATCAAAGAAGAAAGAAGTAGGGACAATAATGTAGCCCAAGGTCAAAAATCTTCATTTGTATACCAAACACCTCCACCTATATACCAACCTTCACCTCCCAGATATACTCAACCCTCCACCACCTACCACACTTATAACACTCAACCAGCCTGCTATCATTAACCTTCAACTCGTCCAAATTATCAAGAACCCAGGCCCAATTTCGATCGCAAACCACCTAGACAGTACACCCATATTGCTGAACCCATCGACCAGTTATATGAACGATTAAAGGCTGCCAGATATGTCACCCTTATTACCAATGTGGCTATGAAAAACTCATCCCAATGGGTCAACCCAAACAAGACATGTGCATACCATTCCGGCATAAAGGGACATATTATTGATGAGTGTCATACTCTGAAAGACAAGATCCAGACGTTTATTGATACCAAAGTCATACAGGTAAAGGAAGCCGCACCCAATATCCACAACAATCCCCTCCCAGATCATAGGGGTGAAGGAGTAAATGTAATAGAAACCGATGAAGAAAGGGATCATGTGGGGTTAATCGGGCTTATTGGGGAAGGTGAAAACCCTAATAAACCTGCAGTCACACTCACTCCCATTGTGGTACAGATACAGCCGCCAGTTGAAGTTGAGGTAGCCACATCAGCTCCATTTTAAGTAGAAGTGACACCACTTGTAGCTTTACCTACTCCATTTGAAGTAGAAGTAACCACACCCTTCACTGTGACAGTGGCATCTGCACCGCCCTTCAAGTACAATGTCGTACCTTGGGATTATGTTGCCGAAGCTAGGAGAAAAGGGAAAGCAAAGATGGAAGAGTCCGGTGTTGCACAAGGGATGGCCAAAATTGAAAGAGTCTACACACCTGAAAATTTGGGAGGGACAAGTAAGGAAGCTTCCACTAAACAACCCATCATAGAAACTAGTTCGGATGATCTCTGGAGGAAAGTACAGGCAAGAGAATACTCTGTTGTTGATCACCTGAACAAAACTCCCACCCAGATATCCATCCTGCCACTACTACAAAATTCTGAGGCACATAGGAATGCTATGATGAAGGTGTTGAATGAAGCACATGTACCTAACAACATTACCAGAGGAGAAATGGCCAACATGGTGGGGCAAGTGCTGGAGAGCCATAAGATCACCTTTCACAAATATGAGATGCCGTCTGAAGGATTGAGCCATAACAGGGCATTGCAAATCATAGTGCAATGTGAGGATAAGTTCATCGCCAGGGTTCTGATAGAAGGAGGGTCCAGCCTCAACATCTGTCCACTGACAACTTTGAAGACGTTGAGTAAGGGCTTGCATGAAATACGAACAAGATCTATGAATGTGAAGGCGTTCGACGGTTTGCAAAGATCCACGATTGGGGAAACCAACTTATGCTTGTAGATGGGTCCCACTTGGTTCGATGTCGAATTCCAGGTGCTAGACATATCCGCCTCCTACAATATGATGTTGGGACGACCTTGGATACATGCCGCTGGAGCTGTTACATCCACTTTGCACCAGGCTGTAAAGTTTCAATGGAACCATCAAGAAGTGATCATCCATGGATATGGGAGCAATCCCATTTACACCAATCAGATTGTTCAGGTAGTGGAGAACAGAAGGAAATTAGGTGGAGAAACTTACCATCGCATCGAGCGTGTTAACGGGATCGAGAAGGATAAATGGTGGAGTGGAAAAATAGAGACCATGTTAGTGTGAGAAGGGTATGAACCTGGTAAGGGGCTTGGTAAGAATCTCCAAGGCATCGCCAAGCCAATACAGTTGAAACATCATGGTACAACCTTTGGTCTTGGACATTCGTATACCTGGAAGGAGTATAATGATTGGTCGCCACCATGGCATGGTCCATATTACCCTCTTGAGCAACCAGTGTTGCATTTGAGCCAATCCTTCCATCAGGCCGATACACTATGGGGATCCGAAGAAAAAGAAGCGTTGGCCACACCGAGGAATTTGTGTTTAGAAGATGATGATATGGATTGTTGTGTGAGAAAGGAGCATTTCTCAAGAACTGGACCGCTATACCATCAAGGTCCCGACGAGTCCCGGGGTAGCATGGCTGCTAACATCATTTGTTTTTGAAAACAATTCTTCTTGATCATTTTGTTTTAAACAATATTTTCAGTTCATTTCGAAAAACATTGTTTAACTTATGGAAAATTGCTTTCTTTGACATTTTAATATTTACGAATGGCTTGATATTTTATTATTACTATTTTCTTTCATATCTTTCTCTCTACAACATTACTATTTCTTATCTTGATGAACCAACGACTGTGACATGTAATGAGACAACGCAACACAATGACAATGACTCGGAAGAAATAGAAGAAGAAGATGGAATACCTGAGGAAATTATCAGAGAAGTTGAGAATTTCGAGAACAATCCTAAGTCCAACGTGGACGAAATCGAGATAGTCAATTTGGGAGATTCTGAAACCATCAAGGAAACTCGCATAAGCATCCACTTGTCATCGCCAGAGAAGGAAGAATACACTCGTTTCCTTAAAGAATAGGCGGATATCTCTGCATGGTCATATAACGATATGACATGGCTGAGCACATCCATAGTAGCTCACAATTTACCTACAAATCCAATGTGTCCTCCAGTGAAGCAGAAACTCAGAAAGTTCAAATTGGACATGAGCCTGAAAATCAAGGAAGAAGTCACCAAGCAGATCAAAGCCAAAGTCCTCAGGGTGGTTGAGTACCCAACTTGGTTAGCCAACATTGTACCGGTTCCAAAGAAAGATGGAAAAATTAGGGTGTGTGTCGACTATCGGGATCTAAACAGATCAAGTCCGAAGGATGATTTCCCACTGCCAAATATACACATTCTGATCGACAATTGTGCCAAGCATGAACTCCAATCCTTTGTTGATTGCTTCACGGGTTATCATCAGATTTGGATGGACGAAGAAGACATAGAGAAAACAGATTTCATTACACCATAGGGGGTGTATTGCTATTAAATGATGCCATTCGGTCTAAAGAATATTGGGGCCACCTACATGAGGGCCATGAAAACTATATTTCATGATATGATACATAAGGAAATAGAGGTGTATGTAGACGACGTCATCATCAAATCCAAGAAGGCCACAGATCACATAGCAGATTTGAGGAAGTTCTTTGACCGGCTGCGGAAGTACAATCTAAAGCTAAACCCCACAAAGTGTGCATTCGAGGTTCCTTCCAGAAAATTATTAGGATTCATCGTTAGTCGTCAACGAATAGAGTTGGACCCGTCAAAGGTTAAAGCTATCCAGGAACTACCACCACCAAAGAACAAGAAGGACTTGATGAGTTTCTTGGGACGCCTCAATTACATCAGCCGTTTTATAGCACAGTCTACAGTGATATGTGAACCGATTTTCAAAATGTTGAAGAAGGATACTGCAACCAGTTGGACCGAGGATTGACAAAATCAAGGAATATCTGTCCACACCACCAGTCTTAGTACCGCCAGAACCTGGTGGACCACTACTACTCTACCTTGCAGTGTTAGATGGAGCTTTCGATTGTGTTTTGGGACAACATGACGAGATGGGAAGAAAGGAGCAAGCCATATATTACTTGAGTAAGAAGTTCACACCTTAGGAAGCACGGTGTTCTCTGCTGGAACGCACTTGTTGCGCTCTAACTTGGATAGTTCTAAAATTGAGGCACTACTTCTGTGTCGATACCACATATCTCATATCAAGGATGGATCCCCTAAAGTACATCTTTCAGAAGTCTATGCCTACTAGGAAGTTGGCCAAGTGGCAAATATTGCTGAGCGAATTCGACATCATCTATGTAACTCAGAAGGCAATCAAAGGACAAGCATTTGGCAGATCATCTTGCCGAATATCCTATAGGAGGAGAATATGAACCCCTAAAAATGTATTTTCCTGACGAAGAGGTATCATTCGTAGGAGAGGACATTGTTGAAGCCTACGATGGTTGGAGAATGTTTTTTGACAGAGCTGCAAATTTCAAAGGAATCGGTATCGAAGTTGTCTTGGTATCATAAATCGTCGGCATTATCCGATATCCGCAAAGCTCAAGTTCCCATGCACCAACAATATGGCAGAATATGAAGCCTTCATATTAGGGCTCAACCTTGCTATTGACATAAATATTCAGTAACTACTGGTGATCGGTGATTCAGACCTGCTGGTATATCAGGTACAAGGAGAGTGGGCTACCAAGAATACCAAAATAATACTGTATCTACATCATGTACAAGAGATGAAGAAGAGGTTCACAAAGATAGAATTTCGGCATGTCCCCATAATTCAGAATGAATTTGCAGACGCATTGGCCACCTTGTCTTCAATGATACAACATCCAGACAAAAATTTCATCGATCCTATTCCGGTGAGAATCCATAATCAGCCAGCATACTGTGCTCATTTTGAAGAAGAAATGGATGGAAATCCATGGTTCCACGACATCAAGGAATATTTGGCAAAAGAAGAATACCCGGAGCATGCAAACCATACTCAGAAACGCACACTTCGGAGGTTGTCCAATCATTTTTTTTCCAAAGCAGAGGAATTCTTTATAGAAGAACTCTCGATCTAGGTCTGTTAAGGTGTGTTGACGCCAAAGAGGCTTCCAAGTTTCTCGATGAGATACATGTCGGAACATGCATCCCACATATGAACGGTTTTGTATTGGCCAAAAAAATACTCAGGGTCGGATACTTTTGGATGACTATGGAGACATATTGCATCCGATATGTCCAAAAATACCACCAATGCCTGATACATGCAGACATGATACGGGTACCGCCAAACGAACTTAATGCAACAAGCGCACCTTGACCTTTTGCTACATGGGGAATGGATGTCATTGGTCCAATCGAACTCACTACTTTGAACGGGACAGGTTCATTTTAGTGGCCATAGACTACTTCACTAAATGGGTTGAAGTTGCGTCCTACAAAGTTGTGACCAAGAAGTCGTCACGAGTTTTGTTAGAGATCATATTGTTTGTCGATTTGGGGTTCCAAATTCCATCATCACTGACAATGCCGCCAATCTCAATAGTGATTTGATGAAATCCATGTGTGAAACCTTCAAAATCAAGCACAAGAACTCCACGGCATACAAGCCTCAAATGAATGGAGCTATGGAGTCTACCAACAAGAACATCAAGAAGATACTAATAAAAATGGTAGAGAATCACAAGAAATGTCACGAGAAACTACCATTTGACTTACTGGGATACCGTACCACAGTCTGCACATCGGCCAGAGCAACTCTCTATTTGCTAATTTATGGTACCGAAGCTATCATTACCTCCAAGGTCGAGATCCTTTCTCTGAGAATCATACAAGAAGATGAACTCAGTGACATGGAATGGATAAGGAGACGCTATGATAAATTAGCCTTTATAGATGGAAAAAGGATGAATGTAGTGTGTCATGGTCATCTTTATCAAAATAGAATGTCTAGAGCTTTCATCAAAAGGGTCAAACCAAGGCAGTTCGCACTGGGGAAGCTGGTGCTGAAACGTATCTTTCCACATCAAGATGAAGCCAAAGGGAAATTCTAACCCAATTGGCAAGGTCCTTACATGGTTCAAAGAGTATTGACAGGAGGAGCACTCATACTCGTATAAATGGATGGAGAAATCTGGCCAAAGCCTATCAATTCAGATGCAGTCAAAAGATACTACGTGTAAACTATCTCCGTTTCTTTATATGATGTAATCGAACTACGCTTGACCTGATTCCCGTTTAAGAGAGGCATGTGGGTTCGGTCACAATTCAATAAAGTTTCCATTTTTCCCATAATCAGAAATTGGGGCAGAATTTTCAGGAGGACCCTAAAAATTCTGAAGCAAGTTCATCCAACAGCAGCATACAGAATAGCCAGAAGGTCACTTAGTTAACTGGGGCAGAAGTATAAGGAGGACCCTCAAAATTCTATAGCAAAGGATGTCGCAATGTCTCTAATAATGTCACAGTTACTGGTTCATCTAACTTATTTCTAAATTGCATATTACTATGTCTTTGAAAACTATACACGCATGCTTTTGAAAAGGAAATTTACTTTTTAGCCAAATGCTACCCACGGTGACTTAAACAGGACCTCGGGCAGAGTGGAGCAGATCAAGCAGACAAAGACACGAACCAACCTCCCCTCGCAAAACTCACAAATTTTCTCTACATGCAGGAATATGTCATCATCATAAGCATCATCGCAACAACACAATTCTATAGACGAAACACATTGTAGACTAAGAATACTTCACTCTTACTCTCACATTTGCATGAGAATAAGCTCTGTCTCAATTTTTGCATGAGGATAAGCCCTGCCTTCATGTCTGCATAAGGCTAAGCATTGCCTTCTCCCTGCATGAGACTAAGCTCTGTCTCAATTCCTGCATGAGGCTAAGCCCTGCCTCCCATTCCGCATAAGGCTAAGCATTGACTTTTCTTTGCATGAGACTAATCTTTGTCTCAATTTCTGCATGAGGTTAAGCCATGCCTCCCATTCCGCATAAGGCTTAGCATTGCCTTTTCTTTGCATGAGACTAAGCTCTGTCTCAATTCCTGCATGAGGCTAAGCCTTGCCTCACATTCCATATAAGTCTAAGAATTTCCTTTTCTTTGCATGAGACTAAGCTCTGTCTCAATTCCAGCATGAGGCTAAGCCCTGCCTCCGCATCTACATAAGGCTAAGCATTGCCTTCTCCTCGCATGAGACTAAGATTTTCTCAATTCCTGCATGAGGCTAAGCCCTGCCTCCACTTCTGAATAAGGCTAAGCATTGCCTTCTCCTCGCATGAGACTAAGCTCTTTCCTAATTTCCACATGAGGCTAAGCCCTGCCTCCCATTCCGCATAAGGCTAAGCACTACCTTTTCTTTGCATGAGACTAAGCTCTGTCTCAATTACTGCATGAGGTTAAGACTTGCCTCCACATCTGAATAAGGCTAAGCATTGCCTTCTCCTCACATGATACTAAGCTCTGTCTCAATTCCCGCATGAGGCCAAGCCCTACCTCCCATTCTTCATAAGGCTAAGCATTGCCTTCTCCTAGCATGGGACTAAGCACTGTCCCAAATCTTGCACGAGACTAAGCACTCTTTTTTTTTCATAAAAGCATATATTTCTCTATTTTAAACCTTGCATTATTCTCTTCTCTCGGGGCAAACCTCTGCCCTCAACTCTATACAAGACTTAGCTTTGTCTTGTTGATTGCCTCTAGCATCATGTCTCTACACCTCATGGGCTGGAATATAACCAACTTGTATGAAGGCGTCATAGTTTGAAGGCATCATACTCATAGCCGAAAGACATCATGCCATGGCCTGAGGATCTCTTAGAGCCTGCACATCATTATTCAAAGGCATCATGGTTCGGAGGCACCATCTTCATGGCCCGAGAACATCATTTCATGGCATGTGAATCCCTTACCGCACAATTCATGGCCCGGGACATCGTGGTCTAAGGACTTCATCCTCACCGTCCAAAGACAGTCTTCATGGTCCGAAAGGAATTTGCATTATGTCAAAGTTGACGCAATAATTTATACATATGTGCTTGCAGTACATTTTTGTAAATTTGCAGGTGGTCCGGAAAGCAACCGTTATCCCAACAGGATCAATCCCACTCCAGTTCCCATCCACATCCTTCAAAGTATTTCAAACATAACCGTTCATCATCCGCTACCCACTCTCATTCACCCATAACCGTTCAAATCCCAATTAACCCTACTTGGAACATTTTGTCTTTTCTTGCAACGACTCTAATGGTTTACTCCATCATTGGATCCAGAGCTACACACGACCTGATTCCTGTAAAACCAGGGATATGTAGGCAACTTAGAAGCCAGAGTGCGACCTATATCTTCAAATCACCATATTCGGTAAAAATTGGTCATCATGTCTTTACCCGACAACTCTTCCATCCTTTCTGGATAAAGAGGGGCAGTTGTTGATACCCAATTTTTACCTCGTATATTTTTAAATATAAATATGTACCTTCAAAATAGTTCATGAGCATCATCAAGTATTTTTCCATAACTTTTAAAGGCTTTTAACCAATTTATTCTCGCATAAATAATTATTAATTGCATTTAAAATAATTTTATGATGATTTATCATTTAATTTTCATCATGTATATCCGTATTAAGCTTTAAATATTTTTTATATACTTATTATAATTGTATTTTTGCATCCTTAGACTAAAATTACATATTTTGCAATAATAGCCATATATATGCACAATTACACTATTTCTACAGAAAATGACTCTTTATATTTTTTTAATGTTAAGTAATCATTTTAAATCATTTTTATGTGCAAGTGATATTTTTTTTAGTTATTAATTATTTTTTATAAATTATTTATTTGTTAAATTGGTATTTAAAATATAGCCCCCTAAAACCCCCAATTTCGGACCTAGCCCAATTACCTATACTACCCAATTACCCCAGCCTAATACACAGCCCAAAATTAATTGACCCAGACCCATTAACCCAATCCCTATACCTGTCCAAAACACCCGACCCAATCACCTTTTAAATCAAAGTCGTTGATCTCTGAATATGAACGGCTTGTACCACTCCACCCCTTTTAATTATAACCTAACCCGTCTAATCCTAACTCATTTCACCCACCCCGCCTCCCTCAAACTCTCTCTTCTTCTCCTCTTCCAAAACCCTAGCGTCGTAATCCCCATTTCCCATTCGATTCTAACTCAGAGATGGAATCCATTAACGATTCCCTTACCTTATTAGCCCTATCCTATTATTGGTTAACCGATTATGGTATTACATAATCACTTGCCTAACATGGAAAATAGATCTCTCTTGCTTTGAACCAAATCTGGTTCGAACCTTCACTTCTTTCCATCTATGTTCATTATCGTCCCTTTATGGTATGAATCTCTGAGATTTTTGTTCGATTATTCACTTACCCTAAATCTAGGGTTCAGATCCTTTCATATCTATTATATTTTTCTATTTTTTGTTAAAGATTTTCCTTTAATGTTTCCGTATATCTATTTATGTACATCTCTATTATGATTTTTCTGACTAATTTTTTACCCTAAAAATTAGGGTTTTAATTCTTAAAAATCAAACTAAATCTGGTTCAATATTTAATGATGTTGTTTATCCATCTCTATGTATCTTTATTATAGTTTTTCTTTTTGATATTCTTGACTAATTTTAATTACCCTAAAAATTAGGGTCTTCGATTTTATTTTTTTCCTTCAATGATTTTGTCTACCTGCTTTTATGACTCTTGTCGTTAATTGTTTCACTTAGGAGTCTTTGATTCCCCAAATCTGTATGAATCCTTAATTACTGTGTTAAATCTCTGACTATATGTTTTATGCGTCTATGTACATGTTACTTCTAGCTTACCTTAAATAAGGTTATGAGTTTCTTTTCCTTAATTAACTGATTAGATGTTTTCCTTGATTGATTATTACCTTAGTTGTGGGCTCTAGTCTAGTGTTATTTAAGCCCTTTCCTCCTTTCCCCTTGAGACAGACTCGAACTCTCAATACTCTCACTAAAAAACTCAACTTTTACTCGGATTCTTTGCTCGTTCATTTTTGGTCTTGGCCGGCTGAAATCCAAGGCCAATTGCTTCTGGACTTAAATATTGTGGTGTACTTTCTTGCTTTTTCTGCCTAACTGGTAAGCCATTATCCCTTTTATTTTCTTCATGTCTCCACAATCTGTGTTATTCAACCAGTATGTTTGAACTTTATTTTAGCATGATTCTACCTTTATGCTTCTATGATTCTCTTTTAATACTGTTAATTTGAGATTGGTTGTGTTGAATAATATGAATCCCCTTAAGAACTTATGCTTAATCTGCCTCTTATGTGTTCTGAACCTATTCTGAATTTGAGTACCTTTAGGATAACATTAGAAGGTTAAATAATCAATTAGCCCTAGACCTTTGAAACTTGTATTGTTACTAGGCTTCTTGTTTTATTGTTTATGTGCTTTGATAACTTGCTTTCTAACATGTCTTGGATTCATGTGGGTTCTGACTATTTGGTTCTCTATAGTTTAGTAAAGATGTCCTAAATGCTAGCATGAACACCTAGCTTAACTAGATAGTTTTCCAGATTTCAACCTGTTTGAATTGTGCGTTTGAGCATGAACCTTGCTTGTTTTCTTAATGCAATTCTGCCTACAAGTTTTGTGTTCTAAACTTTGTTTCTTCTAAAATCAAAACTGTTTTAAATCTGTCTCTACCTCTTTTACATGTTGTTACTCTTTTAAAAACTTCCACTCTTAGTCCCTTAGGTTTTATCCTCAACCACCCCAGTGTGAGCGCTGCTCAGGGTCCACGTGAGACTCCTGTGAACTCTGACACACTAGGGACTATTTCCTGATCTCTTTTGAACCATCTCTAAAAATTTGGTTCTGGTGAGAGAATTTCCCTGGATCACTGAGGCCCTTAGGAACTTTGACACACTAGAAACCTGGTCTATACGTGCTATGGATGAGTCATTCATCGTTGACTATGTTGTACATGTGAAATGAGCCCCAAAGTTGATATGGTTGGAAGGCCTAGTTACCCAGGTGTATTTGGGCCTAATAAAAGGCTCCCTATAGTTTATTTCATTACTATTATGTAATTCATTTGCTATTCTGGCCTGTAATAACTTTGTAATAAATAGATTATGGGGTATTTAGTACAATCGAGAAGGTTTCTTATTTCCTTTTGTTAAATTGGGTAGAAATCCTACCTATGGGGATTCTTCTATAATGTTAATTCTGCTCATTTGTCAAAACTGTTAAGTTCTACGTTGTGTTTATAAATCATGCCTATAGGATTTTCATTAGCGATGTTGATTCTACTTAAGGTGTATATTGTGTGCGCACATTAGAAATCATGCCTATAGGATTAACATCATAGCTTTATTAGAAACCGTGCTTATAGGATGCACTAATTTGTCCAATAAATATGTGCTAGCAAGCATGCCTATAGGACCCCAATGTTTGATTCAATTATTTTTCTGACAGTATGCACCATTTCTGCCTATGTACTGCTTAATAGATATCATGCCTATAGGACTAAAAATCAATTTCAAACCTAGAGATCATGCCTATAAGACTTAAGTCAGTGCAGTAATTAGAAAGCATACTTATAGGGTTAAAAGGAAATACAAGGCTAGGAAGGTACCGCATTGGGTTGAAGACGTTCCAAAAAGCGAAGGCTCACCCAACTGAAGGAAGGAGGTGATATAGGCAAGAGGTAGCTTGCTTCCAAGCCGGCCCGGCCGCGAGGAATCAAGAGATCTTTGCGGGTGCTGACTTGGATCTCGGGTGACGGAATAAGGCGGACAGAAGCGACAAGCAGTCGCGGTCGAAGCTTTGCTCTAGCCGATATGTCTATAAAGCTAAAATCAGTTTGCACTTAGAAATCATGCCTATAGGACGATAATCACCACACTCGTAGAAGTCATGCCTATAGGATTCTATTAATTGGTTCTGAATACAATCGCCACTTTCAATCACTTAGACATTATGCCTATAGGACCTAATAACAATTTTGGATTCATAATTGTGATGCATTAATGCCTGAAGTGCCCAGATATTATACTGAATAAAATCAGTAGGCAAACAACAAGTCTTAACACTCGCCTTAATAAAACTACCTCTGCACATTTGTTTTCTCACATAGATATCCTTCCTATAGGACTTTAAGGCTAATAAAGTTTGCTAAATAGATTGTGTGCATTTGTTGTTTTATGTGCGGATGTCAACATGAGCCCATATTTACTTTTATTAAAGTCCTAATTGTTTTTGGTTGTCGCCTAGTCTTTTTACAATTTTAAGCAACTGAGGTTTAGTCTAGAATCATCCCAAATAGAGGTCCTAATGCCTCCAGGTCCATAGGTAAGGGATGGGTAGTGCACGCATAGGAAACAAACTAGAATCAACTAGAGAACTTTAGGTAACAACTTAAAGATAGTAATCGGGTAGTCGGAGATGATAGTCCATGCGCTAAATACCATGAGTAACACCCTGGCCTGAGGAAGTTACAAAGTATTGCACGGGGTGATCCTATAGGCTAAAAAACTTAGTACCCCCCCCCCATCCCTATTATTTAGTTTTCTTTACTTTCCTTAGACTAATTCACTTAATTCAAGTTCGATCGGGACCCACCGTTGTGGACCTCGAGGGGTGCCTAACACCTTCCCCTCAAGGTAACTTGAGCCCTTACCCGATCTCTGGTGATGTAAACTGGTAATATGAGTTATTAGTTCTAGGTTCCCTAACACACCTTAATCCGCTAGGTGGCAACTCTAAACCAATCCATTTGCCTTACCCTCTCAAAAGGAGTTGCCCAAAAATGTCGAAACCCTATTTCACGAGAAAAAGGGGGTGTGGCAATCATTACGCATCTTCCCAATGCACTGCGTCGTTTCTTGCGCCTTTGCCGCTTCGATTTTAGAGAAACTGATGGTTATTTGTGTCGATTCCGGCGCCACAATTGTTTATAAATAGAGGGAGGGGAGTTTCCAAATGAAACTTTTGCATTTCCTACCGTATTTCTGCACTCTACTTCTTCTTCTTCATCAGACCTTGCTTCATATTTCTTCTTACTCCTCAGTTATTGCTTCCTATTTCTTATTCCGTCAATACTCTTTCTTTTTCGGCCCCACCGTATACACACTACTGAAAAATGATCCACTCAACTCACAACTCTGAGATAGTCTCCGACGCTGCCCCATTGTCGGTGGCCATGCCTTCTAGTGGCGGTGAGCCCACGGTTGTGAAAGATAAGATCTTTTCCACCGTGGAGGAGGTCATCCCACGCAACCCTACTTCTAGGAATGACTTCTCAAAAGAGCCTGTTCCAGACTCCGAGTTGGTATTGTTCGAGATGGGGTCGAAGCAGATCTCAACCCTCAGATCTAAAAATCACATTCCCACTCATATTTATATCGTTCAGGCAGGGGACGACATGATACAGGTCCATTGGCCCGGGTATTGCGCATCCAACGCCTATCCATTCTTGGTAGGCTATACTCTTCCCCTTCCTCCATTACCGGAAGATTTCTGTCATTTTTACCGCATCTGCCCGACGCAGCTTTCCCCTTACCTTTACAAAATTTTCCTCATGTTGAAGAAATTCGTGGAGTTGGCCAGCTGTGAAGTCTCCGTTCATCACTTTCTGCACCTTTTCGCGACGAGCTTCAACAGAGGTACAATGATTCATCTTCGCCACCATGGAACTAAAGGGTTGGTAGCGGGGATGGACGACAAGGCGAACTACCTATTTTGGTTCAGCTACTTCTACATTAAAATTGAGCATGTGGTGGCGAACCCATGTGAATTTCCTGAGCAATGGAACATCAATCGTAAGTCTTTTTACTATTTGAAGTATGCTTAGTCGCTCTTCTCTATGTTTTTTTTTCATTTGACTTATTTTCCTTTTGTAGCTGAGAGACTTCCACCTCCCCTGGTTACTGATATCAGCAACTGGGTAGCCCACGTCCATCCTCACACTGTGGGGATTTGTGATTAGGCATCCTTCAATAAGCGGTTCGGGCCCAAGCCTTCGACCGGTAAGTTGGATTTCAGTCTTACAACCATTTCGTCTTCGTTATAGCTTGTTGCTATGTATTGTCATTCTTTGATATGGCTCTATTTTTGTGTCAGCTCGACGAGCTTCTAAGAAGGTTAAGGCTCCCGTGCTTGCGTTCTATCAGGTGATCGCCTCAGTCGGGATGCAGTTCATACTGTCCGAGTCCGTACAGAGTGATCAAACCCTAACTCCGTCATTAGGTGATTTCGGCCCACACGCGGCCATTATGTCGGTTGCGACCTCTGCGCCCCCCCCCCCCCCCCCCCCCCCCCCCTCATAGTTTTTCATCTGATCGACGAGTCATCTCCCGACGAGGAGGAGGCAGCACCACTTAAAAGGAGGACAATCAAGACTGGCAGGGTCAGCGCTGCCGATGCCGCGCCTGAAAGGCCAATCATTTTGGATGCGGAGTTGATGCATCCATTAGGCCATGAGGCTGCTCCTGCATCGTAGATCACCACGTAGGAGAGGTCATCGGAGGTGGAAGGGGACAGCACGGGGTAGGAACATACACGAGCAGCTGAAGTTGGCTCGTCATCAGCAGATGGGAGAGGTAAGACCGTCTTCGTAGAAGATGATGGGTCGAGCTCCCACATTGACCCCGAGGAGGTGCGGGCCTTTGAAGAGAGGTTCACCCGAGTTGAAATAAGGGAGAAGGGATCTAAACGTAACATTTTCATCCCCGTAGATTATAACCTCTTGGTTAACTCAGGACGGGTGGTTCCGGCCTTCACTCCTTTATGCGCGAATTCTGAGAACAAGACACTTCAGAAGCTTAAGGATTCAGACCTATCACTGGAATCTCCGGCATGGCCCTACGAGTAAGTTTTCCTTCCACGTTTTAACTTTATTCGCTTCTTCTGTGTTGTTTTCCTCTGCTGATCTGTCTTCTTTTATATACCAGACCCTAATTTTGGAGATTGAGCATGACCGGCGGGAAGAGAAAAGGACGATCCTCTACAAAAATATGGAATCCAAGTACAGAGAGTACCGTTCTAAGCACCAAACGCTGGTCAACATACTTGGCAAGGATGGCCAATTTGAGACGCTTTGTGATGAGCTGAAGAAACAATATGAGGAGCTACAGGGGAAGAACGGCGAGCTCATAAGGACTATTGGAAGGTGCAGCATGCTTGAGGGGACACTGAGAGCTAAAGAATACGAGCTCATCGTAAGCAAGGGAGTGATGGTCGAAAATGTTGACCTTCAGGCCCAGGTGGCATCCTTAAGGGTTGAGCTCGAGTAGAGCGAAGCTAGGTCCATCGGCTTGAGGGGTCAGTTGACTGCCAGAGTTGAGGAGTTGGAGTAGATTGAGAGGGTTAGAATGGCTTTCGTGGTGCAGGCGGATGCACTAGGGGGAACCCTTCGCGTCGCAGGTCCGAGCGGGCTAGCGAGGAAGTAACGTCAGTGCTCATGAAAGTGAGGTTTGAAGAGTTGATAGGTGGTTTGGAGGCTGAGTTTTCAGGCTTGAACGAGCAGATTATTTCCCTAAATGCCGAGAAGAGCAATAGGAGTCCCAACCATATACTTCTCATACTTCTACCGATCCCGGTGTTTCACGGGAGTTGTATGAAAAGTGGGTTCATGCTGAGGCCCAACTTGATATATACCGATCTCTTATTACGACCAGGAAGGTTTCTGAGGCGGAGTTCAAGGACGCTCGCATCAAGACACGTGCAGCTCGTGACACCTGCGGCTATGACCCCGGTACGCCTGGCATGGACGATGATGGAGATGAACTAGACGGGATTGCCTCCGATCCTTGGTACGATGATAAGTATGTCGGCGACGTTGGTGATGGGGGGACAATGCGGTGTGAAGTCTTTGTACTTGGTTTTTGTTTTTTTGTGGGGGCATCTTTCAAGCCCTTTGTAAGATATTTTTGGAATGGAATGAATTGAATGGAACAGTTTACTTTTTGTTGTGTATTTTCGACTCTTTTTGCTTTTCTGTGAATGTCTCCCTTTGTAAGAGTCCCTGACTTTCACTTGGTCTGAATGCCGTCGGGAGTTAAGACATCCGATCGCGGTGGAATATAACTTGATTCGAACGAGGTCGGATGTTAGTCTTGAAAAATAATTCGAGTGAGGTCGAATATAAGTTAATTCGAACAATGTCGATAGCAGACTTGAAAAATGATTCGAGCGAGGTCGAATGTAAGTTAATTCGAGCGAAGTTGAGTATAATTCAATTTGAACGATGTCGAATGCGTACTTAACAAATGATTTGAGCGAGGTTGAATGTAAATTAATTTGAGCGAGGATGAATGTAAGTTAAGTCGAGCGAGGTCGAATGTAAGTTAATTCGAGCGAGGTCGAATACAAGTTGACTCGAAGGATGTCGAATGCGGACTTGAAAAATGATTCGAGCGAGTTTGAATGTAAGTTGATTCAGCGAGGTCGAATATAAGTCGATTGGAATGATGTCGAATGCGGACTTCAAAAATGATTCGAGTGAGGTCGAATGTAAGTTAATTCGAGAGAGGTCGAATGTAAGCTAATTTGATTTGATTCAGGTCGAATGTAAGTTAATTCGAGAGAGGTTGAATATAAGTCGATTCGAACGATGTCGAATGCGGACTTGAAAAATTATTCGAGCATGGTCGAATGTAAGTTAATTCGAGCGAGGTCAAATGTAAGTTGATTTAAGCGAGGTCAAATGTAAGTTGATTCGAGAGAGGCCAAATATAAGTCGATTCAAACGATGTTGAATGCGGACTTGAAAAATGATTCGAGCAAGGTCGAATGTAAGTTTCCTTCATTGGCGTAATGTGTAAACTTGTGGAGCCATGTAAGGATATCATATATATTACTTCATTCATTGGAGAGTTTTACATGTTTCTGCTTAGTTCGTACATATATTCGTCCTAGTCTATCTAGTCCCTTTATCGGTTCGCCTGGAAAGGTGGTCGATAGGCCGAGCGATGAACTTAACACTTAAACTTCAAGACGCCCTCTTTGTCGCCTCGTTAAAACATCCTCGAAAAAACCCAATTGGGACAAAACTCGGGTGAGGGAAAAAGAGTACGACTTGGAAGACGTCTATCTCTAGAAGTTGAAGTATTTGAGGTGGGCGACGTTCCAATTGTTTGGTAATATTTTTCCCTCCAGTGTTTCTAGCTGGAATGACCCTTTGCTTGCCGCTGTGATTTTGTATGGGTCGTCCCAATTGGTTCCCATCTTGCCTTCCCATGGGTCTTTTCTCACTTTTGTTTTAGACTTGAGTACATAGTCCATGACTTTGAGTGGCCTGACTTTGGCTTTTTTGTTGTAGTACGAGTCTGCTTGCTGCATTTGAGCTATCATTTTTATGTAGGCCATGTGTCTCTGGTCGTTGGCTTCGTCGAGGTCTTGCCTTCTGATCACATTGTTGCTTGGCCCACTCTCATTGGAGTATCTTAAACTTGGTTCTCCAACTTCGACCGGTATTACTGCATCAGTCCCATAGACTAGTGAATATAGCGTTTCTCCCGTTCTTGTTTTTGGCGTGGTGCAGTATGCCCATAGCATTTCTGGTAGTAGTTCTGTCCACACTCCCTTGGCATCCTCGAGCTTCTTTTTCATGATGTTTAATATTGTTTTGTTGGAGGACTCCCCATGGTCGTTTCTTGCTGGGTGATATGGCGTAGAGAGTATTCTATTGATGTGCCATTTTTTGAAGAACTCGGCGGTCTTTTTCCCAGTGAACTGAGGTCCATTGTCGCAACTGATTTCCTTGGGTATGCCGAAGAGGCATATGATATTTCTCCATATAAATGTGATGACCTCTTTCTCATGTATTTGAGCGAATGCACCTGCTTCCACCCATTTTGAAAAGTAGTCAGTTAAAACTAAAAGAAATCGAACATTACCTCGTCCCGCTGGGAGGGGTCTGACGATGTCCATTCCCCATTTGATGAAAGGTCAAGGCGAGGTGACTGTGTGAAGGTTCTCGCCTGCTTAATCATGGGGGTGTATTTTTGGCATTGCTTGCTCCTTTTGACGAAGTCGACAGCCTCTTTTTTCATGGTGGGCCAGTAGTAGCCTTCTCGTATGAGGCATCTGACGAGGGCTCGTTTGCCAGTATGGGCTCCGTAACGGCCTTCATGTACTTATTCGAGGACGCGTCTCGTTTGGTTTGGTCCTAGGCATTTTTTCAGGGGACCACCAAACGTTATTTTGTATAAGTCCCTGTCGATGATGTTGTACATGGCCGCCTGCACTCGAAACTTCTTGGCTTTTTTTTTGTTGGATGGGAGCAATTCGTCCTGCAAATATGATATAATGCAATTGCGCCAGTCCCAAGTCATGTTTATAGTGCGTACCTCGACTTGGTCTATTGACGAATGGAGGAGAGTGACCACATTCTCTTTTCTGTTTATGTTCTTGTAGCCGCTGCCAGTTTAGCAAGGCCGTCTACGTTTTTTTGTGCTCGAGGTATCTTGTCGAGTTGGCATTCGTCGAACTCGGGCAGTAGCTTTCAAATCTCAGCCTGATACTTTTGCAGCCTTTGTTCTTATATTTGGAAAGTCCCTCTGACTTGATTGACGACAATTTGTGAGTCACATCAGAGGATGACCCGTCGTGCTCCATAATTGAGGGATAGTTTTAGTCCTTCAATTACGGCCTCATACTTGGCCTCATTGTTAGTCATATCGGGACATCATATGAACTGGTGGATGACTTCGCCTGTCGGGACATTGAGTGCGAGTCCTAGTCCAGACCCTGACTTGTTAAAGGCACCACCGGTGTACAGAACCCATAGGTCAAGTAACTTGGGGGAAGTACTGGAGACTTCCTGTTCGACCTCAGTCATTATTTTGGCGTTGAAGTCGGCGACGAAGTTGGAAAGTACTTGTGACTTTAACTCGATGTCCCATTTAGCCAACCTACCCGATAGCTCGGGTTTATGTAGGATGCTTCTTAGGGGAAAGGTCGTGAACACTAATATGGGATGGCATTGGAAATAAGGTTTAAGCTTTCGTGAAGCTACGACTAATGCCAGGTCCAGCTTTTTGAGGTGGGGATACCTCATTTCGGTGTCGACCAAAGTTTTGCTAATGTAGTAGATTGGAGATTGCGTACCGTTGTTTTCACAGGCCAAAACTACTCTTACCGCAACGTCAGATATGGCCAGGTAGATTAGGAGACGCTCACCGGGTTCTTCCTTGGCGAATAGAAGGGGCGAGGATAGGTAAACCTTTAATTCTCTTAGGGCATTGATTCATTAGAAATTCCACTGGAGTCCGTTGTCCTTCTTAAGTACGATGAAGAATTTGTGGCATCTATCAGAGGATCGTGAGATGAACCTCGATAGGGCGGCTATACGGCTAGTCAGCTTTTGCACTTGCTTCCTGCTGGTCAGGTTTTCAAGTATTCTCTCTATAGCCTTGATTTGGCCGAGATTAACCTCGATGCCTCTCTATGATACCAAAAGGCCGAGGAATTATTCTAAGATCATGTCGAAGGCGCATTTCTCGGGGTTCAGCTTTATGCCGTATCGCCTAAGTATGTCGAAGGCTTCTCTCAGGGGGTCGATGTTGTCCTCTTTTATTTTTGACTTGACCAACATGTCGTGTATATACACTTTCATCTTTTTGCCGAGTTGTTTTTTTAAAAACATCTTAGTTATCAGCCTATGATAGGTTGTCCCCGAATTTTTCAGCCCGAACGGCATGACCCTGTAGCAGTACGTCCCTTGGTGGGTGATGAAAGTGGTTTTTTCCTGGTCCTCCTCCTCCATGAGGATTTGGTTGTATCCCGATTAGGCGTCCAAGAAACGTAACAGTTCGTTCCCCGCTATTGCGTTGATGAGTTGATCAATGTGAGGTAACGAAAATGAGTCTTTTTGTCAGGCCTTGTTTAAATCTGTGAAGTCCACGCACATGCGCCATTTTCTGTTTTTCTTCTTCACCATGAACAAGTTGGAGACCCATTGGGGGCACTTTGACTCTCTGATAGAGTCGTTGGTGAGAAATTTTTCTACCTCTTCGCGGACGGCATCGTTGATTGCGGCATTAAGTTTTCTTCTGATTTTCCGTACCAGCGGGTAAAGTGGATCGACGTTCAGCTTATGTGTTGCGATGTCCTTCACGATACCTGGCATATCTTCATGGGAGAAGGCAAACAAGTCTGCATTGTCAGTTAATAATTTATGGAATTTACCTGGTTCTGTGAGTTTATGGCCGATGTAGGCTTTTTTATTGTGGTCGCTTTCGTCCATTTGAACGGGATCGAGGTATTCCATTGTTTATCCCGTCGATTTATTTGATGACGTCCTTTTGTTTGTCTCCCTCTAACCCCGACTTTGCTAATTTCTATGCTCATGTTCCTTCCCCTTTTAAATGTTGAGTGTGTACACTGCCGAAATTGAAGGAGTTCGATTTCGAGGTCTCTGTTGCGCTGAGCCCGAGCTCGAAGAATTCGAAGTAAAGTTCGAATCGATCCCGGAACATACACTTCAATAAGGCACATCGAGGAACCTTCACAACCTACCTCGAGGCAGTGCCAAATCGATGACAGTCAAGAAAAAGCGGAAAATTCCCAAGGACACGTGGTTAGGACGGATAGGATTTGTAAGAAATAGTACAACTCCGTACGAAACCGTTATACAGTTGTACCAATAGTATTCTTTGTCATTATTAGAAATGTACCATATTAGGATTTTTCCCTCCTATATAAAAGGGACCCCAGTCATTTATAAATAACATACAATTCACTGCAATAGAATATTCTACTTAGCTTTTATCGTTTAACGTGCTTAACATTTTTGTTACATTCCGTAGCTTAGCATCAGGATGTGCCGTAGTAAATCCACATGAGTTCGAAGGGATTATGTCTATTAGGAAGTTATAGAGGGTTTAAGACATTATTATTATTATGAGACCCTGTAAGTTTACAACCTTGATACCGTTAGATATTATGTTGGTGAGGTATTTTCTTTTAAGTAAAGTATTTGAGTAAAAGTTTTATAAGTATAATTTTGGATAGTTATCATTATAACTATTTTCGGATATGATAAATTATACACATAATATTAAAAAGTTTATGAGATTTCTTTGTTGTAAAGATAGAAATTATTTTCTCACACGAAAAAGAAGGTTATATTTTTTTACCATTTTAAGAATTAAGAGTACAGAAAATTATACTCTTTAAAAGAGATTAGGAAAATTAGAAGTTGAGAAAATATATGTATTGTTAAATGGGTGTTTTAATAAAATAATAGTGTATGTATTGATTTTATATGGTACCACATGATCACGGTATATAATATATAAAGTAAATTAAAAATAAGTAGAATTTTAGGTAATTTGAGACAATTCTTAATTATGCGGGTAATTGATTAATTATCGGATAACGGGTCATTACCTAATTAATTAATAAGTTAGGGGATAAGATTAAACACCCCCACCCTACATGGCAGCCCCCTTTTAATTTAGGATGACTCATTACATGTGTCACATTAAGGATTTTAGGTGGCAAAAATTATTCTTTTAAGTAGAGTGTGTTTCCTAAAGTTCAAAGAGACCAAGAAAACTTTAGCTCCACGTTTAAGATGGAACAGTACTCTTTTCTGAAATGATAATTCCCAAATTCAACAAGTTAATGCCTAAAGCATATGGCTATGTTCAACAGATTCTTCACTTAACCATGTAAGAACACCTAGCCAATTGCTAAAGGATCCATCAATTTGCATCTACATACTTATGCATACAAATACCTAAAGCCAAAATGTTAAAACACTTCAGACCCAATAGCAACCATGGATGTTATCATAGCTCAGCAGAGACGCCTTTAAGCCTTGAAGATTGAGCACTATTTGGTCTCCAACAAGGCAACAAATTACAGTGCCTCTTTTTTCGCTTTTAGCACTTGGTAGTACTGAAGGTTCCAGGTGCATATACGCTTTTAGACAATATGAGGTACCTAGGATGTCCAGGTATGTTAAGGCTATCCTTTCTTTCTTTTGGCATGATCCAAGTAACGATATGTGAATGTAATGCTATTCCATAAGTGGTTTTACTCTTAGCAGTTAAGGATGCCTATGTTATCCATTCCCATAAAGTGATATTCAAGCATGTCTAAGTATGTATCTAGTTCCCTATTGAGGTATTTGATAAAGATGTGATGTTTACAATATAGTAATACATGTATCTTCATTTACCACCATGCTACGGCCGGTTAGGCAGTCATGCATCTTCATTTACCACCAGGCTACGGCCGGTCGGGCAGTTACCACCGGTTGGGAAGTTATGTATCATTATTTACCACCGGTTGGGCAGTCATACATATTTACTACCGAGCTACGGCCGGTCGGGCAGTTACCATTGATCAGTTGGGCAGTCATGCATCATACGATATGGATAATAGAAATAGCCTCAAGGAGAAGCATTGTATATGTAAGTATGATAAGTATGCAGATAAGGTGGCACTTCGAAGATTCAAGTTGACTCTTATGTGTCTTTAATTAATGTTGACTTACTGTTATGTTTCAGTTCCGCCTTATATGCTCAATACATTATTCGTACTGACGTCCTTTTATTGGGGACGCTGCATTCATACCTGCTGGTATAGACAATCAGTTTGACGAGCTATAATAGTAGACGAGGTCAGCATTTAGTGAAGGATTGGTAATACTCCACCTCATTTGGAGTGTAGCCGAGTCTACAAGTCATCGTGTCAGAGTTTTGCTACAGAATTATGGGTAGTCAGGTACCCTGTCCCATTTGATGTCAAATAATCTTAGAGGCTTTATAGACAGAGGTTCATTTTGTACAGTATGCCAGAGGCCTTAACGGCCCATATGTATTCATATTTTAAGAAAAAATAATTCAGTGATACAACATTTTTCCACTTACACTTGTACATTATGAGTTGTGGCCATGTTGACCCATGATAGTTAGAAAAACAGAATGACAGAGTGGTTCGCTCGGGCCAGTTAGGCATCGGGTGCCAGCTACGCCTCCCAAGGTTTGGGGCGTTACAATTTTTTTCTCAGCTTCATTTTTCTTCGTTCATTGTTCTCCATTGATTGTTGTTCATTTTGTTCTTAATCCACTGCTATCGACCGACCTCGAGACCCTCAAGACTATCGAACTCGAGGCCCCCATCCCTTTGACAACATCGGTTTGGCTATCATTTCTCCTTACTTATGCTTATCATTTCTTGATTATTTACTAGTATTGAAATAAATCACATATCTTTAGAACCACAAAACAAGTATAATTGTTAGAACCATTTTCGAGGTAAACAGTTTGGCGCCCACAATGGGTATAAAGATAATAGTGATTATTTTGGTGTTAGTTTTCTGATAACACGTGTTATTCTTCATACTTTTTCTTGTCCAAAGATTCTTTGATTTTAGGTTAAAATATGTCTAACTCAGCAAACACATATGGACACGACGGTCTTGGGTTCCATGGAGAAAATAGCGCAACACCTTCAGGGGTCGGTGTGCCACCGCTAAACCCTAGGGTAGCACCAGCACCAAACCCTGTCAATGTAGGTTCACACATTGCTTTGCACGTCGATTTGGGTACTAATATTGAAGGAAGTATACGTGGAGGAGACCAACCTGATGTACAAAGAACGCAGGCTCGAGAAGAAAGGGAAGTCAGCCTACAAGTAATCTTTGAAATGTTGCAAGCACAACAAGTTTCTATCGCTCAATTACAGAGTCAACAAAAGACTCCGAGCACAGCAGGACCAGAAACAGCTCCTTGAGTTGAGCCAGCCCCAGACATATCGAGCAATAATGGGTTAGTAACAGACCCCACTATCATGAGGATGCTCGTGGAACTCACTAAAAGGGTTGATTCAAGAGAAAAGAAGATAGAGGATAACGACAAGAAAGTAGAAACCTACAACTCGAGGGTCGACCAGATCCTGGGAGCACCTCCTATCTTGAAGGGACTGGATTCGAAGAAGTTCGTGCAAAAACCATTCCCACCAAGTGCAGCTCTGAATACCATTCCGAAGAAGTTCAGGATGCCCGACATCAATGAAACCATAGATCCCAATGAGCATATTACCACATATACTTGTGGTATAAAAGGAAATGACTTAAAGGACGATGAGATCGAGTATGTCCTGTTGAAGAAATTTGGAGAAACCTTGTCCAAAAGGGGCTATGATGTGGTACCATAACCTGCCCCCGAACTCAATAGATTTGTTTTCCATATTGGTTAACTCATTTATAAAGGCACATGTTGGTTCCATAAAGGTCTTTACAAGGAATTCCGATGTCTTCAAAATCAAACAAAGAGAAAACGAGATGCTATGGGAGTTCGTATCCCGCTTTCAGATGGAGCAAATGGAATTACCACCAGTCTCTGATGACTGGGTCGTACAAGCATTCACTCAGGGTTTGAATGAACGAAGCTCAATAGCTTCGAAGCAGCTGAAGCAAAACTTAATCGAGTACCCGTCGTAACTTGGGCGGATGTTCACAACAGGTATCAATCAAAAATCAGGGTCGAAGACGACCAATTTCGAGCCCCCTCGGGCTCAGTGTATCCAAGCAGGCCATTAGCAAATGAATCAAGAAATGCAGAAATGGAGCCGAGGCCGAATAAGGAGAGAAACCAACCATATGTCGAAGACCAAAGAAACACTTCGAGGCGTAATATACCTCGAAATGATCGAAGGGTGGATCGAGGCCAGAGCTCCCGGGGACTCATGAGAAAAAATCGGGTTCGACAGGCACTCGGGACCATTGGAGGTACCCCGACTTTCAGAGTACAACTTCAACATCGATACCTCAGACATCGTATCAACCATAAGCAAGATTAGAGACACAAGACGACTCAAGCCCATGCAATCATATCTTCCAAAGAGGAACCCCAACTTAATGGTAAAATACCATGGCGCTCACGGTCATAGGACCGAGGATTGTAGACGGCTTTGAGAGGAGGTAGCCCGATTGTTCAACGAAGGGCACCTTCGAGAGTTCCTCAACAACCGGGCCAAGAATCATTTTTGAGAGAGAGATGTAAATAGGAAGAATGAACTGGAGGAACCGAAACACATCATTCATATGATCATCGGAGGAGTCGACGTCCCACAGAGACCCATATTCAAACGAACAAAAGTATCCATCACAAGGGAGAAGCAATCCCGGGACTACATTCCCGAGGACACCTTCACCTTCAGCGACGAAGACATCGAGGCCTTATCTCAGCCTCATAATGACGTACTGGTAATCTCTATCCTTTTAAATAAAATTCAATAACCGTGTGCTCATGGATCTAGGTAGTTTGGCCAATATAATCAGGTCGAGGGTCGTGGAGCAGCTCGGGTTGCTCGACCAAGTCGTAATCGCCTCTCGAGTCCTGAATGGATTCAACATAGCGAGTGACACAACGACGGGGGAAATCATCCACCCAGTCAACGTGGCCGGGACCATACAAGCCACCAAGTTTCATGTCATCAAAGGTTACATGAGGTACAACGCCTTACTCGGAAGGCTGTGGATACATAGCATGAGGGCAGTACCATCAACTCTTCATCAAATGATGAAGTTTCCAACAAAGGATGGCATGAAACGGTGTATGGAGAGCAGCATGCAGCCAAAGAGATGTTCGCAGTGCATGACTTGGCACCGGTATCGGCTCCATCTACCTCGGAGAAGTTAAAAAGCGAACAGGTAGCTAAATAGCAATCACAGCCCACACCTTTGGTTGAGCCCGGGGGATAGGTGATCGATGAACAGGTGGTCGAGGATGGAGAAGAATACTTCCTCACCCCTGAGCCTTCGTTGCCCCCGAGGAATCAGATGCAACGAAGTCCACTATCGAAGAACTCGAGCATGCAGTATTGATCGAACATCTTCCAGAACGAAAGCTATACCTGGGAACGGGACTAACCCCCTAACTCAGGAAAAAACTTATTCAATTTATTATTAATAACATTGATTGCTTTGCTTGGTCCTATTTAGATATGACAGGGATCCCACCGGAGATAACCACCCATCGACTAAGTGTCAATCCCAGGTTCAAACCGGTGAAGCAAAAAAGTAGGCCTCAATCCGAGGTAAAGCATTCATTCATCAAAGATGAGGTAATTAAGCTTCTTAAAATAGGATCCATTAGGGAGTTAAAATACCCCGAATGGCTAGCTAACGTAGTAGTAGTCCCTAAAAAGGGAAATAAACTGAGAATGTGTATATATTACAAAGATTTGAACAAAGCATGCCCTAAAGATTCCTTCCCACTGCCAAACATCGGCCGTCTAATCGATGCTACGGTTGGCCACGAGATCCTTACTTTTCTCCACTCCTACTCCTGGTACAATCAAATGCAAATGAACCCAGAGGACTAGGAAAAGACTTTGTTTATCACGAAGTATGGCACATATTGCTATAATATAATGCCCTTCGGGCTAAAAAATGCAGGAGCTACATACCAACATCATATGTCGATTCGGGATCCCCTCCGAAATTACATGTGATAATGGGAGGCATTTTATCGGTATCAAGGTGACAAAATTCCTCGAGTATCATAAAATCAAAAGGATCCTATCAAACGCCTTACCACTCAAGTGTAAATGGTCAAGCCGAGTCCACAAACAAAACTATCATTCAAAACTTGAAGAAGAGGTTAGAGAATGCGAATGGGAAATGGAGAGAAGTGCTGCACGAAGTATTATGGGCGTATCGAACAACTTCAAAGTCGAGCATAGGGGAGACCCCGTTCTCTTTGGATTGGATTTTATCCCAAATGGGTTTTACCGGCAAGGTTTTTAACGAGGCAACATCTATATGCTACTAAGCAAAACTCAACAAGTATTCAAGGCTTCTTTTTCTATCAACCTCGAATACCGGGGGCATCACCCTCGGAGGTTACTTTCTCGAAGAAAGCAAGTTATGCCGAAGAGGGCCTCGATAGGAGAATATCGTAATGGGCCAAATGGTCAAATGAATCGTGTCCATATAGAATAGCCGAGCCCCATGGAAAAACATGTACGCATGTACCGATCATTTGAAGAAGCATTCTTATTATATCAAAACACTTTGTGCCTCAAAGAAGTCCACCATTTTCATTAAACGACTCAAGGGCAAAATACAACCGAACACTCGGGGACTGTCTTCGACGGTCAACATATCGAGTCATCAAAAACTTGAACTCATAAGACCTCAATGAGGCAAAAATCAAACTCAAGCTTATAAGACCTCAATGAGGCATACTCAAACTTATAAGACCTCGCTGAGGCATATCCGAACTTATAAGACCCTTAAAAAGGCATACCCTCGATATTAAGGCTTATACACTCGAACTTATATGACCCTTAAAAAGGCATACCCTTGATATTAAGGTAAAGGCTATCTCACTCGGGGACTAAAGGCTACGGCCAAAAATAAAGACTACGATCATATAAAAGGCTACGACCGAAATAATGTGGTTCGGAGACGTCCGACTTTCGCCTTAAAACTAAAGGCCTTCAAAAACTTCAAAAAAAAATGGTTAAATCAAGCTACCCTCGGCAGAAGCAAAGGGGATTCGATAATATTAGCTCCGAACAATATAAAGGCTTCAAAAAAATCAGCCTTCAAGAGAACCTCACGAGGTACTCAATTATCGTCACATATCAAATTGTAAACGAGTTTCCTATAAATCGAACCATCGAAAAGTCGGACGAATATAAAAACATGCCAAGACATAACAAAATTTGTAAAAGTCTTTAGCCAGAAAGGGAGAAAATTGTAGCCATTTTAGAGGTCGAATTGACCCGATCTAATAAGAGCCTAAGGGCCGATATGTAAGAGCCTAAGGGCCGATATGTAAGACCTTAAGGGCCAACCTAAAGAGCCTACGGGCCAATCTAAAGAGCCTAAGGGCCAACTTAAAAAGAGCATAAGGGCCGATGTGTTAAAAAAGCCTAAGTATCGATACCTAAAGAACTTAAAGACCGAAGCACACTGTGCTCGAGACCTTACCTAAGTTCAGACTAAAAAATCTCGAGCTAAAGCTTAAGCTCAAAAATCGGACCCTAAGTGGCTGCCTATTATCAATCATTGATCAAACTCGAAACCTAAGAATTTTATATTCTAAGTCCAAAACATCGGACTGATCGTCAACAACATCAAATCTCAAAAGCAAAGACAAAGGCAAAATGGAAATTAACATAAAGACGAAGAGCGAAGATGAAACAAAAAGGTCCTTTTATATATCCAAACGTTGTTCACAAAAGTATATTTACAAAGATCCCACATGGAGCCCTTACACAAAAGAGGAAAATAATAGAAGCCTAATCTTCTATCGAGGTCACTCGATCGGAGAGAGTTCCCTCAGGAGCTGCACTCTCGACGGCTTGACCCTCCCAAACTTGATCATCGACGGCCTCTTCCCCCTCGGGGACTTCATCTTCATCTTCACCACTCTCCTAGCCACTAACGTAATCCTCATCGGGATTGATCAGTGCAGCCGATTCTTCTTCTAAGGCCTTCACTTTCTCGATCTTGGCAGAAAGATCAAAACCTTTGGCGTGTATCTCCTCGAGAGCATGCCTCCGAGATTCCAATCGATCGTGATCAAGGGAACGAGTTAGCCTGATCTCGGCTTTAACAGATACTTTCTCAGCCCGAGCATTTGCAGCAGCATCAGTCCGATACAAGGACATGAGCGCATCTTCGGACTTGATTTTAGACAACTCGACAGCTGATTCAGCATGAAGCTCCTTATAATGGAGGTTTTCTCCCTTAGGACCTTGAAGTTGCTGCTCAGCCGAGGTCAGTTTCTCTCAAAGAGTGTCCTTCTCCAAGGATACCTCATCCATATGCTGCTTCAATCCGAGGATCTCAGTGTATTTGACCCTAAGATCCTCCCGAAGTTTCCCCACCAGGTCATCCTTCAGCTCGAGCTGCAAGAATTGAATTGAGATATTAGAACACTAAAATGAGTAAGTGTAAAACAAGCCCGAAAAGACTATGTTACCTGCTCGATGAAATTGGCCCGTTCTTGAGACGCCTCCTCCGAACGGGCTCGAAAGTTGTTAAGTTCCCCCTCTTTTCTGACATAGAGGGTCTTGAGGTCATCGTGTTCCATCATGAGCTTCCTAAGCTCGTCTTCACATCGGGAAAGCTCTGACCGAGACTTCGAGAAATCCTGATCATAGAGCATCACAGCCTGGTCACGAAGAAAAGAAATTAGAAAGGCAGAGATCAACTCCCAAACATAGTTGTTAAAAGACAAAGTATACCTGCTTTCGAACCTTATCAGCCTCTTAGAATAGAAAAGAGGCGCCGAGTTAGGGCCCTCCTCAATCTCGGCAAGACAATCCTCGAAGATATCATTATCCCTGTAGGATGCCCCCACTTCAGGAGTCTTCGTGTCCTGGCATCCCATATATGACCTTGTGGAGAGTCACCCACGCCGATCACTCTGAGTGGATCGATCGAGGCCTTCTCCTTCTTTTGAGGAGCTTCAGGGTTGGTTTCTTCAGTATCGACCGAGTACTTTTCAGCACAAGGTACGTTCTGGTCACCAGCCGGTTCGTAGACTGGGCCTGAGCTCCCTTCGAAGATCCTCTCAGCTCGAGATTGATCCATCTCGGCAGCCTTCGATGCAATAAACTTTGAAGCACCGATGTCGCTTCCCCTCCGAGCTACTAACAGGAAGGCATCGCATTCACCCTCAGTCTCATCTCTTTCTTCGACCTCAGCACGAAGACTCGCTGCAACTTCGGGGGTCAAGGCCAATGTGTCGGCTTTAGACTTTTGAGCTTTGGCCTTTTTGGGTTTCAGGGACTCCACCGGCGTCTCCCTCTTTCTCTTCTTATCCTTGGCAGGTTTTTGGGGTATCTACTTCGCCAAGTGGGGCAGACTCATTGAAACGGCTTCTCCAAGGCCTACATAATCACAAAAGGTTAAGTGTGCTACCAAGAGATATATTCACTAAGGAATTCAAAAATGACAAATAATGAAAACTCACCATGGTTTTTGGCCTCCCATCGGCCTCTGGCCAAGTCACTCCAGACGCGCTCAGCATATATGGAGGTGGAATCTAATTGTC
The DNA here is from genome assembly GCA_005239505.1 of Nicotiana paniculata. NCBI lineage: Eukaryota > Viridiplantae > Streptophyta > Magnoliopsida > Solanales > Solanaceae > Nicotiana > Nicotiana paniculata. The sequence continues at coordinate 56,890 of MDKI01202330.1, forward strand.
GAACCCAACCTGGGAGGTCCTTGACCGCACCGGGGTACCACTCGACGGTTGCATCATCAGAAGGGAGTTAGTTCAAAAAGAAGAAAAAACATTCAAATAACGAAACATGTTCGAGGAGTCGGCACTTACAGTTCATATTCCATTCCTCGGGGAAGGGAATCTTCTCAGCAGGAATCAGGTCAGAGGCTCTGACTCAAACGAAGCAGCTCATCCACCCTCGGTCCTTATCTTCGTCGATTCTAGAGAAGAAAGACTTCGAAGATCGACGTTGTAATTTAATCTGGCCACCTCGATAGAAACGAGGGTTGTACAGTCTAATTAGATGATCAAGGGTGAAAGGCATCCTCTCAACCATATTCAAAAAATGCCTGATTAGGTAAACGATTCGCCAGAAGGAAGGATAGATTTGGCCGAGCGTCACCCGATATTGGCTAAAAAATCGAGGATCACTGGATCAATTGGTGGCAAGGAGAGTTCTACGGGACCTAAGGTGAATGGGTATATGTATACGCTAAGGAAACTAGCTTTGTGACTGGTTAGTCCTCTTTGGGTAAAGGGATCTCCACTTGTACCGAATCCCCCCGGTAATCAACCTTCACCTTTCCGATTTCGGTTATGAGACTAATATATCGAGACATGGGTTCACATCGTCCCGCAACCGAGGAAGGTTTTTCGACCTTGAAATCAGAAGATGTTTCACAATGCATGGGGGTACACTTCTCAACACGAGGAGGTACTACTATTTTTCTCTTAGACGAGCGTGATGATGAAGGGGTTTTCTCTTTTTGTAGAACTGTATTAGAATTTTTTGCCATGTTTGTTATGAAAATTCAGAATATGAAGAAGAAACTGTTTAAGAGATGAACACAAAGGAAGAATGAATGTAGAGAAAAGTTAATAGAGGTTTGAAGACGTTGTGGAAAGTAAAAGTTTGAGGAGTGAAGAGTTGGGGTATTTATAGGGGTCATCTAAGAGTGATGGAGAAGTTAAAAGGGCGGCCAATAGTTGTTATCGATTGGTGGGTTTTTTCGAGAACTGTGCAGACCTGACCTCTGCACAACCTTTCTGTCACACCAATCGTTGACCTCACATGGATGGCGTCATGATAGGGATATCCATGGGACAATAATTCAAATCGTTTCTTATCATTTCATTATAAGAAACGTGGGGACTATCTGTATACGACCGAAATCGGAGGAGTCCGATTTCAAGGAATCTGTTGCGTCGAGCCCGAAATCGAAGAATTCAAAGTAAAGTTCGAATCAATCCCGGAACATACACTTAGAGAAGGCACATCGAGGACCCTTCACAACCTACCTCGAGGCAGTGCCAAATCGATGACAGTCAAGAAAAAGCGGGAAATTCCCAAGGACACGTGGTTAGGACGGATAGGATTTGTAAGAAATAGTACAAATCCGTACTAAACCGTTATACAACTGCACCAATAGTACTCTTTGTCATAATTAGAAATGCTATATAAAGGGGACCCCAATCATTTGTAAATAACATACAATTCACTGCAATAGAACATTATATTTAGCTTTTATCGTTTAACGTGCTCATCATTTTTTCTCAGCTTCATTCTTCTTCATTTATTCTTCTTCGTTCATTGTTCTCCATTCATTATTATTCATTTATTGTTCTTAATCCACTTCTATTGACCGACCTCGAGACCCTCGAGACTATCGAACTGAGGCCCTCAGCCCATTGACAACATTGGTTTGGATATCATTTCTCCTTACTTACGTTTATCATTTCTTAATTATTTACTAGTATTGAAATAAATCACATATCTTTAGAACTACAAAACAAGTATAATTGTTAACACCATTTTCGAGGTAAATAGAGTGTATGTGCAGTCTTGGGCGATGCAGTATCATTCTTGGGTTGTGCATTGCTCGCCACAGATACTGAATACTCCCCACGGGGTAGGGAATTTAATGACTTGATAAAGGCTGGACGGGATGGCCGTCATGCCGTATATTGAGGGTCGTCCTATAATGGTGTTGTAGGTTGTGTCCTGATCCATGACGTGGAATGTTGTTTCCAGAGTGACGCCTCCGGCCAGAATAGGCAATGTGATCTCTCCGGAGGTCCGTTCGACTACATTGTTAAAACCTGTTAGTGTTATGCAGTGTGGTATTATCTTATCCTCGAGTCTCATTTGTGTGAGAACTCTGGGATGGATAATACACACGTCGCTTCTGTCGTCTACCATGATCCTTTTTACATTGGTATCTGAAATTTGTAAAGTAATGACAAGAGCATCATAGTGAGGAAAGGACAAATTATGGGTATCCGACTTATCGAAGATGATACTTTCTTCGAGGTCGTCATATCATTCATGGGTGATCGAACGCTTCAACTTGTGGGTGGTGGTGAATTTCACATGATTGATTACCTTATCGTCTCATCCGTCGATGATCATTTGGATGGTGCGATCTGGGGAGGGTGGTTTTGCGGGCCTTGATGTTGTTCCCGCCCTCGGGCGAAATTAGCCCTTCCTCGGTCGCTCATCAGCTGCCTCAACTGTCCTTGGTGGAGCATGTTTACTACCTCTTACAGCAAGGCTATATAGTCCTCGGTCTTATGGCCTCGTTCCTGATGGAACTTGCAGAGGGCATTTGATATTCTGGTATTTGGGTCGGACTTCATCCTTTGCGGACATTTCACCTTGGGGCCGAGCTTATCTAGGGAGTAGACTATTTCTGAAGGAGAAACGCATAAATTATGAGCAGATAGTAGTGGAGGCATACCTCTTTCATTTTAGTGAGTCCCGGTATGTGGCCTAGATTGGCCGTCGTCATGGCGGGGAGGTGGTAGGATGGTTGTTCTGGTGTACGGCTGATGCCTATCACGATTGATGCATGTACCTACATGGTCCCTTCGACCGTCGTTTCAACGGTCTTTTCGTGACTCCATCTGGACTGACGTCAACCGCCTGGTTGGTTCGTTAAGGTCATCCCCGTCTGCTCTCACTTTGGCGCAGTAGGCGTTGTGTATTTCCTCCCAAGTAGTGGGGAGTATTTCATGAGTGTTCTCAATAGTTTTGTAGTTGCCCTTGACCCGTTCTTGTTTAACCCATTATGGAAAGCCGCTACTGCCATTCCCTTTGACACGTTCGGAAAGCTCATTCTCACTCTGTTGAACAGGGTGAGGAAGTCCTTGAGTCCCTCTTCGGGCGATTGTTTAATGACAAATATATCATTCGCCCTTGCTTTTGCTTTCTTTTCCCCTGCATGGGCAGTGACGAACTTTTCGGCCATTCTCAAATATTTCTATCGAACGTGCTAGTAATTGTGAGTACCATGTTAGGGCTCCTCCTGTTACGGTTTCGCCGAACTTCTTCAACAGTACCGACGGCACTTGTTCTTTCATGAGGTCGTTGTCGTTTACCACCATGACGTAACGGATGATGTGGTCTTCAAGGTCCATTGTGTCGTAGTATATTTTTAAATATTATGGCATTTTGAAGGTTTTGGATATGGCATGTGGTGCCTCCTCCTCGCTGTATAGTTGTTCCACGAACCGGCTGACGTCCCGTTTTGGCAAGAGTTTCGGTGCGCCTGGTATCTTATCAACCCTCTCTTGGTTTTTCCTCATTTGGTTGCGGAGTGCTTTATTCTCGTTCTCCATCTCTTTCATTTTCCTCAGAATGGCTGCGAGGGCGTCGTTACCTGCATCATCAACAGGGTGAGTGATACCTGTTAGGGGAGGGGCGTGTTGCTCGTTGGTAGTCGTTGTGATGTCGACTCGTGCAGTGTTACTACTCACCCCTTGAGCGGTTTTTCGAATATATTGTTTAGAGTACTCTTCAACCATGCCTCCAATAGTTTTTTTTTTACCGCTGGCGGTGCTTCCTCTATCGTAGACGTAGAGGCTCTATTCCCATGAGAGGCGGTAACGTTCCCATGAGGAGGGGGAGGGGGAGTCACTCCGCCTAGGTGAGGCTCTTGGGATCACGTTCTCCTCGTCATCTCTATTAACCTCATTGATGGTGCTTAGGAGGTTAGTAGTGACGCCCGCCACTTCTTTCAATCTTTCCTCTCATTTTCCTGCCATTGTTAGTTCTTGCAAGCAAGAAAAAGAAATCTCTGTCGTCGTTGTTTTTTTTTTAAGATCTAGAAGGAACTAAAATTTTAATTAGAAATTTCCCACAGACGGTGCCAAATTTTTTGACCAAAATGTGTTAAGCTTTTTGTTGAACTAATTATGTAAAGTAATAATGGGCAAATCCTAGTTAAGCATAACAAATCGTAGATCTAAAATTAAAGGATGTCAGTAGTATGAGACTGTATTCAGGATTTTTAAATGTCGAATATATGCTCAATGATTGTCAATAAATATGGGAGTAATGATAAGCAATAAATGTGACAAAGGGAAACGAATGTAAATAGAAGGAGTTTATCACCCCAAATATTGAATGATGTGGATGATTCCTTTTTCGGACAGCAACGTGTGACAATAAACTATGAAGATGGACAAAGTGTTCTTGGATCTTGTGAATAGTAAAGTAGAACAAACAATACAAATCAAACAAGAACGACAAGACAAATGTTTGTATATCTTCTTGGTAGTCAACCTTTTACAAGATGCCTTTATCAGAAAAGTGAAGATCCAACTCTTGTTCCCTATCTCTTACTATTTATAAGGGATATTCCTAGGAAACCCTAAAAAGTACAATTGAATATTCCTTTTCACACTTTCGAGACTAGTTTAACCAGTGCTACTATTATAAGACTCTTAAATAGGCATACCCTGGATATTAAGGCCGAGGCCATCTCACTCGGGGACTAAAGGCTACGGCAAAAATAAAGTCTACGATCAGATAAAGGCTACGACCAAAATAATGCGGTTTGGAGATGTCCGACTTCCACCAGAAAACTAAAGGCCTTCAAAAACTTCAAAGAACGGTTAAATCAGGCTACCCTCGGCATAAGCAAAGGGGCTTCGATAATATTAGCTCCGAACAATGTAAAGGCTTTGAAAAAATCAGCCTTCAAGAGAACCTCACGAGGTACTCAATTATCGTCACATATCGACTTGTAATCGAGTTTCCTATCAATCGAACCATCGAAAAATCGGACAAATATAAAAATATGCCAAGACATAACAAAATTTGTAAAAGTCTTTAGCTAGAAAGGGGGAAAATTGTAGCCATTTTAGAGGTCGAATTGACCCAATATAATAAGAGCCTAAGGGCCGATATGTAAGGGCCTAAGGGCCTATATGTAAGAGCCTAAGGGACAACCTAAAGAGCCTAAGGTCCAATCTAAAGAGCCTAAGGGCCAACTTAAAAAGAGCCTAAGGGCTGATGTGTTAATGTTGACCCAAGTCACTGCATAGTTTTGAAGATTTACAAATGTTTGACCAGTTGAACCAGGTCCATAAGAGCATACATACTTGACCTGACACGTTGACACACAAACCTTATATGCATAGGAGATGAATGCGATTGTGAAGTATCAATGAACAAGGAGAGTGTCTTCTAATGCGAAAAGGTTGCAAATTGATAAGAGAATAGAAGTTGAATTCAGCAAGGACAGTAAAGAAGAAAGGAAGTTGAGTTTAATATGAACTCGTTCTCCCAGGTAGAATTGTACCAGAACTGAACGACAAACTCAACAACTGACTTTATAAATAATTGAAGTATTCTTACTTGAATCAAGAAACAAGTGCAGAAGTGAATCAAGACCTAAAAGCAAAATTACCAGATATTTTGCAAGCAGAATTATTGTGCGACACAAAGGTACAAAACAACAAGAAGAACCAGTTCCATGTGTTTGAAATTGAGTCTAGTTGTTTGTAGTAGGACTTTTAATATTGTATCTTTTCAGCTTTCATAGAAGCAATTGTAATAGGTACGGATTATTCAAGTTAGAGTTAACTTGAGGCTTGTAGAAATTAGCTAGAGGCTAGTTACTATGAAGGGATTAGAGTTAGTCCTAGGATTACAAAAGAGTTTATTTTGTAAGTCCGTTTGGCTCAGAGTTTTAGTGAAGAGTTTGAGAAAATTCTACTGAGGAGTAGGTTGTGGTTTTTTCACCTACTTCCACGAAATGTTTTGTGATTAACCTGCTTACTGACAAGATTGTTTTGCAGGGAAAAAGAATGAATAACATCTATGTCATAAACTTGTCCACACTGTCTGAAAATGAACTCACTTGCCTAAGTGTGTTGGACAGTGATCCCCTCCTGTGGCACAAACGACTTGGTCATGCGAGTCTGACTCAGCTTTACAAACTAGTCTCTAAGGACTTAGTGGTAGGACTTCCTAACATTAAGTTCAAGGAGGACAAAGTTTGTGAGGCATGTGCCAGGGGGAAGAAGGTAAGGTCCTCTTTCAAAAGTAAGAAAATAGTCAGTACCACCAGGACGTTGGAACTGGTTCATATTGATCTATGTGGTCCTATGAGAACTCTGAGTAGAGGTGGTAAGAGATATGTGATGATGCTAGTTGATGATTATTCAAGGTTCACTTGGACCTTATTCCTGGAATCTAAGGATGAAACATTTGACATGTTCACCTCATTTGTCAAGAAAACTCAAAATCAATTAGGACATCAACTAACATCAATAAGATCTGACCATGGTACTGAATTTGAGAATGCTAAGTTTGCCGATTTCGGTGATGAACAAGGTATCAATCATAACTTTTCTGCTCCTAGAACCCCACAGCAAAATGGGGTTGTTGAAAGGAAAAATAGAACTCTTGAAGACATGGCAAGAACCATGCTTCTATCTAGCAAACTACCTCACAGCTTCTGGGCTGAAGCAATAAACACTGCTTGTTACATAATCAATAGATGCATGACCAGACCTCTGGTAGAGAAAACTCCCTATGAATTACTTAAAGGGAGAAAGCCCAACATATCCCACTTTAGGGCTTTTGGATGCAAGTGTTTTGTGCATAATAATGGCAAAGATTCCCTAGGAAAATTTGACCCCAGAAGTGATGAGGGAGTATTCTTGGGATATTCATCACATAGCAAAGCTTATAAAGTGTATAATAAAAGAACTATGTGTGTAGAAGAAAGTATACATGTTGTCTTTGATGAAACTAACATTCTTGCTGAGAGACAGGAACCTGAAGATGAGGAGCTTGGACTGGTGAGAAGCAGTGAACACATTAAAGCAAACATGGAAGGTGGAACAGGTGATGGACCAGGTTCAACTACCCCGAGCAACATGACAGGGGGAATTCAACATATGTAACCTGGCCCTGATCCTGCTCCAAAGCAACAAGACACCATGGAATTGCCTAGGAATGAACAGTTGGTACTCAAACCACAAAGATATCAGAGTTCTCACCCTCTTGAGAACATCATAACAGATTTGATATCAGGAATCAAAACAAGATCATCCTTGAAGAATCTGTGTGCATTTGATGCCTTTCTATCCATGATCAAACCAAAGAACATTGGGGAAGCCCTACAAGATGCTGATTGGGTAAATGCCATGCGAGAAGAGCTGAATCATCTTGAAAGAAGTCAAGTATGGCACTTGGTACCCAGTCCAATAGATAGATTAGTGATTGGCACCAAGTGGGTCTTCAGGAACAAACTCGATGAGGATGGAACTGTTACAAGGAATAAGGCAAGACTAGTTGTTCAAAGGTATAGTCAAGAAGAAGAATTGACTATGATGAGACCTTTTCCCCTGTGGCAAGACTGGAGGCAATTAGACTTCTTATAGCATTTGTTGCACACATATAATTTACTCTTAATCATATGGATGTTAAGAGTGCCTTTCTCAATGGCTATCTGAAGGAAGATGTATTTGTCAAGCAACCTCCAGGTTTTGAAAGCAAGGAGTCACCTGACCACGTATACAAACTCGACAAGGCTCTGTATGGTCTCAAACAAGCACCAAGAGCATGGTACGAACGATTATCAAAATTCCTGCTAGAACATGGGTACAAACGAGGCAAAATTGACAGTACCTTGTTCTTAAGGGAAAAGGGTAAGGATCTCCTGGTTGTGCAAATTTATATGGATGATATTATACTTGGGTCGACTTCTGAAAAATTGAGCAAGGAATTTGCTATGCTTATGGGGACTGAGTTTGAGATGAGTATGATGGTTGAGCTAAACTTCTTCTTAGCCTTGCAAATCAAGCGAAATTCAAATGGAACAATGATCCACCAACAAAATTATGTGAAAGAATTTCTCAAGAAGTTTAAAATGGAAGACTCAAAGGAAATAGACATTCCCATAGCCACAACTACAAAACTGGATGTGGATGAACATGGTTCATCCGTTGATCAGAAGCTATACAGAGGAATGATTGGGTCTCTATTATATCTCACTGCCAGCAGACCTGATATTGTGTTCAACGTGGGACTGTGTGCTAGGTTTCAGGCAAATCCAAAGGAGTCCCACCTCACTGCAGTGAAGAGAATATTTAGATATTTGAAAGGCACCACTGATTTGTGCCTTTGGTATCTAAAAGGTAGTAATTTCGACCTTGTAGGATATGTTGATGTTGATTATGCAGGTTTCCTTGTTGACAGGAAAAGTACTTCAGGTATGGCTCACTTTCTGGGCTCATGCCTTGTGTCTTGGGCTACCAAGAAACAAAATTCAGTAGCCTTCTCTACTGGTGAGGCTGAATATGTGGTTGTAGCCTCCTGTTGTGCTCAGTGGCTATGGATCAAACAACAACTCATGGACTTTGGTATAGATGTGGGATGCATTCCTATTTTCTGTGATAACACTAGTGCCATTGGTATGATGAAGAACCCGGTTCATCATAAGAGAACTAAGCACATAGATGTTAGGCACCATTTCCTGAGGGATAACTATGAAAAAAGAATGATCTCAATTGAATTTTGTGCTACTGATCAACAAATTACAGATATCTTTACTAAAGCACTGAGTAAGGAGAATTTTGAGAGAAACAAGCTTGAATTAGGGATGATTAAAATCACCTGATTGAAAAAAAATGAAAAAGAAAAAAATTTGGTTAGAAACACTAACATAGATAATCAACCAATTTAATCATTGGTCGGCATCATGAATTTACTATCATACTCTCTTGCCATGTATTAATATGATTCTTTGGTTGCTAATGATGTTTCTCTATCTTTGTAAATTGAGGCAAATTAAGGACGTTAACACGATGAACCTGGCTCATCTTTGTTGGTTCATCTGACTGACAAGGTACGTGCTCATCTCCATACAATTATTGAACTAATTACAGTCACACATGAGCAGGATTATATCTATATTTGGTTCATTTCAAATTATGTTCCAAGCAGTCACATTAGTACCCAATTAGCCTAGAAGTAGGGAACTTTTAACCGTCAAATCAATGACACTCCTACAACTATTAGACTTCCACGTTAATAAATATTCTACACGTTGTATAATTAATAGCCATATCTTATATAAGGGTCATCATTACTCTCCTCTTCATAAAGTAATCGTCGAACCAAGATCATTAGTCTTCAAAACCAAAAACTGATCACTATTTATTTTCTTCCTAAACAACACTAGTAATCATGTCTTCACCACCACCTGTTTCTTCTTCTTCATCACCAAATCATGATTATGATGGAGGGAATTATGAATCAGACCCAAATTCTCCATCAGTATACAGTTCTCAATCTTCAGAAAGAACCTCAACCCCTGAAAACCCTCATATTCCTGAAAACCCTCTTGTTCCAGAACTCACATCTAACCCTAACCCAGCCCCTCGTGGTCGTCGTGTAAAGGTTCTTGCCAGAAAATCAGTGGCTTCTAGGTCACGAGAAAAATTCTTGGAGGAAATTCTACAGGCTGAAAAGGATAATAAGTCAGAATCATCAAGTGAATCTTTTAAATCAACCAATGAGGATGAAGCAGCTGGTTCATCAAATTCAGAACAAGGTAATGGTAGAGATGTAATTTATGAGTCTATTATTGATGAGAATAGGTTTGTTCTGGTTGGGTCGGTAGTGGATGTTGAAGTTCCTAGTAGGCAAAGAAAATTGGAAAAGGTAAAATTCTTGAGGGAAAGGGATTTGGGGAGAATGGTACTACATTGACTATTTGTGGTCCCATTCTTGAGAAGGTTGGAGAAGATGTCACAGAGTTAGGGGGAAGTGTAGTCGAGGAAGAAGCTGCAGGTCTAGCAAGATTAAAGAAAGGAGTAGATGAACCTAGTTCATATGGGGACGAGAGACTGGCAGAAAGGCTAAGAAAACTGGGGGAGTCCTATAACCCCAAGAAAAGGAGGACTCAGAAGTCCAAGAAGGTTACTAACCCAGTTCCTTCTAAGAAGAGAAAAGCGTATGTAGTTGTTGAGGCTCTTGTTCCTAAGGTGCGTGCTACACGTAGTGCTATGAGAGAGGAAGAAGAACTGTTTGAGAAGGCTCTGCTTAAGAGAAAGAAAAGGAGAGTTGTGAAGGGTAAGGCTAAAGTAGGAGAGTCTGTGGAGACTGTTGTGGTTGAAGAGAATATGATGGACCTGGTCTATCATGAGGAGCAGACTGCTCCTGTTGTGGTTGAGGCACCAAAATCAAAAAGGGTTAAGGCTTCTTTAAAGAAGTCAGTTATAGTGTCTGCCACACCTACGAGAATCGTCAAAAGGACCAGGTCCAAGGCAAGAAAAGTGAAAGTTGTAGAGAAAGATGATGCTAAAGATTGGAGTGGAAAAGATGAGGGGGGGAGTTGGTGAGGTGACTGACAGAATCGCCTTGTTTGGCAAAAGAACAATTCTGAAGGGAAAGTTGGTGAAGGATCTTGAGGAACCTGGGATGAGATACCTGCTGGACACACTGGATGTTCAAGGGTGGAAGAACATGGTTCTTTACATTGAAGGAAGATTGGCTAGAGATGAACTGGTGGAGTTCATGGGTAATGAAGTGGTCAAGGACGGTAGGGTCACTAGCGTAGTCAAAGGAATTCAAGCCTCCTTTGATGCTAAAGAACTAGGACAAATTCTACAAATTCCTGCTGAGGGCTATGAGGATTACACGAGGAAAAGATGGCCTAGTTTAGATGGGATGGCCTCAGCAATCAATATTACTAGATTCTTCAGTGACAATGAAAGGGAAATTGAACCCAGCCTAGTCTACAAAAGTGAAATGAAGCTAGAACACAAGTTGCTCTTCGAGTTTGTCATCAAGTTCTTGCTGTCAAGACAAGAAAGAAGGTACATAGCCAACTATATGGATCTGGCCTTGATGGAATGTTTGTACAGGGGTAAGTAGATAAATTGGACAGCCTTCATCATCCAACTCTTGGACAGAGTTGTGAATGGAACAAAATCACATGCAATTCCATATGGCTTTATTCTAACTGTTATGCTTGCTCATTTTGATGTTGCTATGAAAAAGGTTGAGATGGCTAATGCCAAGGACTATTTTGGGAAGGATACTTTGCTGACTTGCAATTATAATGTCAATGTTCCTGCAGATGAACCAGGTTCATCTAAGAAGCAGCCTGTCAACAACAAAGTTAGAACTCTGGTGCAGGAAAACGAGATCAAGGATATGGAAATCCTTCGTTTGAAATCTCGTTTGATTGAGGTTGAAGCAGAGCGGAATGCTCTCAAGACTGAATTAGCAAAAGAGAAGGAAAAGAACGAGGGTGTACATAATCAGATGTTTTCTATTCTACAAACACAGACCACAACCTCCTCTGCACCTTCCCATCCTTAGGTTGTCCAGAGCTACCAAAGCCCCTCTTTAGACCAGTTGTTCATTTTCAGTTATTTTTATTTTGTTTTCCTCATGGTTATGGCTGTTTTTGTTTTTGTATGGTGGTTGATGTACGTTCCTAATCAATGATTCTTTGCTGTTTTGTTATTGACTTGTCTCAATTTATTAGATAGCTTACATTTATTGGTTTCTTATGATGATTAATCATGTTTGCACCTGCAGTTTCCTCAATGGCCATGAGTAATTGTTAATAAAACTGGTGAGTTTATCATTTTGCAAACTTTCCGATGATTCCAAAAGGGGGAAGACAAGTGCTTTTATATTTCAAGTGATATTTATAACCTAATGAACCTGGTTTCTTTATGATAAATGCTTAAAAAACATACAAAGTGTTTGAGTTGTATGCAGGGAGAAGCACAGAGTTTGTCATCATCAAAAAGGGGGAATTTGTTGACCCAAGTCACTGCATAGTTTTGAAGATTGACAAATGTTTGACCAGTTGAACCGGGTCCATCAGAGCATACATACTTGACCTGACGCGTTGACACACAAACCTTATATGCATAGGAGATGAATGCGATTATGAAGTATCAACGAACAAGGAGAGTGTCTTCTAATGCAAAAAGGTTGCAAATTGATAAGAGAATAGAAGTTGAGTTCAGCAAAGACAGTAATGAAGGAAGGAAGTTAAGTTTAATACGAACTCGTTCTCCCAGGGAGAATTATACCAGAACTGAACGACAAACTCAACAACTGACTTTATAAATAATTGAAGTATTCTTACTTGAATCAAGAACGCACAAGTGCAGAAGTGAATCAAGACCTAAAAGCAAAATCAGATATTTTGCAAGCATAATTATTGTGCGACACAAAGGCTACAAACCAGCTAGAAGATTCAGTTCCATGTGTTTGACATTGAGTCTAGTTGTTTGTAGTAGGAGTTTTAATATTGTATCTTTTCAGCTTTCATACAATTGTAATAGAGACGCATTGTTCAAGTTAGAGTTAACTTGAGGCTTGTAGCAATTAGCTAGAGGCTAGTTACTACGAAGGGATTAGAGTTAGTCCTAGGATTACAAAAGAGTTTATTTTGTAAGTCTGTTTTGGCTCAGAGTTTTAGTGAAGAGTTTGAGCAAATCCTACAGAGGAGTAGGTCGTGGTTTTTCCACCTTTTGAGCCAGGTGTTTTCCACGTAAAAATCTCTGTGTTTTTACTTTACTGCTTTTATTATTCTGCAATAGTAGAAGTTGGAACACCAAGAAGAACTAGGTTCTTCTAGAGAGACAGCACTCGAAAATTGGGTACCACACAAAGTAACCTATCTTCTTGTGTGGTATTGACGTCTAAAACATCAGTTAAAAAGCCTAAGTATCGATACCTAAAGAACTTAAAGACCGAAGCACACTGTGCTCGAGACTTTACCTAAGTTCGGACTCAAAAATCCCGAGCTAAAGCTTAAGCTCGAAAATTGGACCCTAATTGGCCGCCTATTATCAATCATTGATCAAACTCGGAACTTATGGATTTTATATTCTAAGTCCAAAACATCGGACTGATCGTCAACAACATCAAATCTCAAAAGCAAAGACAAAGGTAAAATGGAAATTAACATAAAGACGAAGAGCGAAGATGAAACAAAAAGGTCCTTTTATATATCCAAATGGTGTTCACAAAAGTATATTTACAAAGCTCCCACATGGAACCCTTACACAAAAAAAGGAAAATAATAGAAGCCTTATCTTCTATCGAGGTCACTCGATCGGAGGGAGTTCCCTTAGGAGCTGTACTCTCGACGGCTTGACCCTTACCACCTTGATCATCGACGGCCTCTTCCCCCTCGGGGACTTCATCTTCGTCTTCACCACTCTCCGAGCAACTAACGGAATCCTCATCGGGATTGATCAGTGCAGCCGATTCTTCTTCTAAGTCCTTCACTTTCTCGATCTCGGCAAAAAGATCAAAACCTTTGGCGTGTATCTCCTCCAGAGTCTGCCTCCGAGATTCCAATTGATCGTGATCAAGGGCACGAGTTAGCCTGAGCTCGGCTTCAGCAGATACTTTCTTAGCCCGAGCATTTGCAGCAGCATCAGTCCGATACGAGGACATGAGCGCATCTTCGGACTTGATTTTGGACAACTCGGCAGCTGATTCAGCATGAAGCTCCTTATAATGGAGGCTTTCTCCCTTTTCACCTTGAATTTGGTGCTCAGCCAAGGTTAGTTTCTCTCGAAGAGTGTCCTTCTCCGAGGCTACCTTATCCATATGTTGCTTCAGTGTGTCTTTGACCCTAAGATCCTCCCGAAGTTGCCCCACCAGGTCATCCCTCTGCTTGAGCTGCAAGAATTGAATTGAGAAATTAGAACACTAAAATGAGGAAGTGTAAAACAATCCCGAAAATACTATGTTACCTGCTCGATGAAATTGGCCCGTTCTTGAGACACCTCCTTCGAACGGGCTCGAAAGTCGTTAAGTTCCCCCTCTTTTCTGACATAGAGGGCCTTGAGGTCATCGTGTTACATCATGAGCTTCCTAAGCTCGTCATCACATCGGTAAATCTCTGATCGAGACTTGGAGAAATCCTGATCATAGATCATCACAGCCTGGTCATGAAGAAAGGAAATTAGAAAGGCACAGATCAACTCCCAAACATAGTTGTTAAAAGACAAAGTATACCTGCTTTCGAACCTTATCAGCCTCTTCGAATAGAAACGAGGCGCCGAGTTAGGGCCCTCCTCAATCCCGACAAGACAATCCTCGAAGATATCATTATCCCCGCGGGATGACCCCACTTCAGGAGTCTTCGTGTCCTGGGAATCCCATATATGACCTTGTGGAGAGTCACCCACGCCAATCACTCCGAGTGGATCGATCGGGGCCTTCTCCTTCTTTCGAGGAGCTTCAGGGTTGGTTCCTTCAGGATCTTCGACCAAGTACTTTTCAGCACAAGGTACGTTCTGGTCACTAGCCGGTTCGTGGACTGGGCCTGAGCTCCCTTCGAAGATCCTCTCAACTCGAGATTGGGCCACCTCGACAGCCTTCGATGTAGTAACATTTGAAGCACCGATGCCACTTCCCCTCCGAGTTACTAACGAAAAGGTATCTCCTTCACCCTCAGTCTCATCTCCTTCTTCGACTCAGCACGAAGACTAGATGCAACTTTGGGGGACAAGGCCAATGTGTCGGCCTTAGACTTTCGATCTTTGGACTTTTTTGGTTTCGGGGAATCCGTCGGCGTCTCCCTCTTTCTCTTCTTATCCTTGGTGGGTTTTGGGGTATCTACTTCGCCAAGTGGGGCAGACTCATTGAAACGGCTTCTCGGAGGCCTACATAAGCATAAAAGGTTAAGTGTGCTACCAAGAGATATTTTCACTAAGGAATTCAAAAATGACAATAATGAAAACTCACCATGGTTTTTGGCCTCCCATCGCCCCATGGCCAAGTCACGCCAGACGCGCTCAGCATATGTGGAGGTGGAATCTAGTTATCGAACCCAGCCTGGGAGGTCCTTGACTGCACCGGGGTACCACTCGACGGCTGCATCATGGGAAGGAAGTTAGTTCAAAAGGAAGATAAAACATTCGACTAACGAAACATGTTCGAGGAGTTGGCACTTACGGTTCATATTATATTCCTTAGGGAAGGGCATCTTCTCAAAAAGAATCAGGTCAGAGGTTCTGACTCAAACGAAGCGGCTCATCCACCCTCGGTCCTTATCTTCGTCGATGCTAGCGAAGAAAGACTTCGAAGATCGATGTTTTAATTTAATCAGGCCACCTCAATAGAAATGAGGGTTGTACAGTCCAATCAGATGATCGAGGGTGACAGGCATCCCCTCGACCATATTCGAAAAATGCCTGATTAGGTAAAGGATTCACCAGAAGGAAGGATAGATTTGGCCGAGCAACACCCGATATTGTCTACAAAAATCGAGGATCGCTAGATCTATTGGTGACGAGGAGAGTTCTACGGGACCTAAGGTGAATGGGTATGTGTATATGCTAAGGAAACCATATTTGTGAGTGGTTATGTCCTCTTCGGGTGAAAGGGTATCCACTTGTACCGAATCACCCCAACGGAAATCAATCTTCACCTTTCCGGTTTCGGTTATGAGACTAATATATCGAGACATGGTTTCACATCGTCCCGCAATCGAGGAAGGTTTTTCGACCTTGAAATCATAAGATGTTTCACAATGCCCGTGGGTACACTTCTCAACACGAGGAGGTACTACTGTTTTGCTCTTAGACGAGCGTGATGATGAAGGGGTTTTCTCTTTTTGGGGAACTGTCTTAGAAGTTTTTGCAATGTTTGTTGTGAAAATTCAGAATATGAAGAA
The DNA here is from genome assembly GCA_005239505.1 of Nicotiana paniculata. NCBI lineage: Eukaryota > Viridiplantae > Streptophyta > Magnoliopsida > Solanales > Solanaceae > Nicotiana > Nicotiana paniculata. The sequence continues at coordinate 72,870 of MDKI01202330.1, forward strand.
GAAATTGTTTAAGAGATGAACGCAAAGGAAGAATGAATGTAGAGAATAGTTAATAGATATTTGAAGACGTTGTGGAAAGTAAAAGTTTGAGGAGTGAAGAATTGGGGTATTTATAGGGGTCATCTAAGCGTGATGGAGAAGTTAAAAGGGCGACCAATAGTTGTTATCGATTTGTGGGTTTTTTGAGAACTATGCAGAGGTCTGTCACACCAATCGCTGACCTCACCTGGTTGGCGTCATGATGGGGATATAGAAGGGTCAAGAATTCAAATCGTTTCTTATCATTTCATTATAAGAAACGCGAGGATTATCTATATACGATCGAAATCGGACTCTGTTGCGTCGAGCCCGAGCTCGAATAATTTGAAGTGAAGTTCGAATTGATCCCGTAACATACACTTCGAGAAGGCACATCGAGGACCCTTCACAACCTACCTCGAGGTAGTGCCAAATCGATGACAGTCAGGAAAAAATGAGAAATTCTCAAGGACACGTGGTTAGGACGGATAGGATTTGTAAGAAATAGTACAACTCCGTACCAAACCGTTATACAACTGTACCAATAGTATTCTTTGTCATAATTAAAAATGTACCATATTATGGTTTTCCCCTCCTATATAAGGGGACCCCAATCATTTGTAAATAACATACAATTCACTGCAATAGAACATTCTACTTAGCTTTTATCGTTTAATGTGCTCAACATTTTTTCTCAGCTTCATTGTTCTTCATTTATTGTTCTTCGTTCATTGTTCTCCATTTATTGTTCTTAATCCACTGCTATTGACCGACCTCGATACCTTCGAGACTATCGAACTGAGGCCCCATGCCCTTTGACAACATTGGTTTGGATATCATTTCTCCTTAATTACGTTTATCATTTCTTAATTATTTTCTTGGGTTGTGCGCTGCTCGTCGCGGATACTGAATACTCCCCATGGGGTAGGGAATTTAATGACTTGATAAAGGCTGAACGGGATGGCCCTCATGGAGTATATGCAGGGTTATCCTACAATGGTGTTGTAGGTTGTTTCCTGATCCATGACGTGGAATATTGTTTCCAGAGTGACGCCTCCGGCCAGAATGGGCAATGTGATCTCTCCGGAAGTCCGTTCGACTGCATTGTTAAAACCTGTTAGTGTTATGCAGCGTGGCATTATCTTATCCTCGAGTCTCATTTGTGGGAGAACTTTGGGGTGGATAATACACGCGTCGCTTCCGTTGTCTACCATGATCCTTTTTACATTGGTACCTGAAATTCGTAAAGTAATGACAAGAGCATCATAGTGAGGAAAGGCCAAAACCGTGGATATCCGACTTATCGAAGATGATACTTTCTTCGAGGTCGTCATATCATTCATGGGTGATCGACCGCTTCAACTTGTGGGTGGCGGTGAATTTCACGTGGTTGATTGCCGCGTCGTCGCCTCCGTCGATGATCATTTGGATGGTGCGAGCTGGGGAGGGTGGTTTTGGGGGCCTTGATATTGTTCCCGCCCTCGGGCGAAATTGTCCCTTCCTTGGTCGCTCATCAGCTCCCTCAAATGTCCTTGGTGGAGCATGTTTATTACCTCTTACCGCAAGGCTATATAGTCTATGGCCTCGTTCCTGATGGAACTCGCAGAGGGCATTCGATATTCTGGTATTTAGATCAGACTTCATCCTTTGCGGCCATTTCACCTTGGGGTCGAGGTTATGTAGGGGGTAGAGTATTTGTGAAGGAGAAACGCAAAAATTATGAGCAGATAGTAGTGGAGGCATACCTCTTTTGTTTCAGTGAGTCCCGGTATATGGCCTAGATGGGCCGTCGTCATGGCGGGGAGGTGGTAGGACGGTTGTTCTGGTGTACGGATGATGCCTGTCACGATTGATGCATGTACCTACATGGTCCCTTCGACCGTCGTTTCAACGGTCTTTGCTTGACTCCATCTGGACCGACGTCAACCGCTTGGTTGGTCAGTTAAGGTCATCCCTGTCTGCTCTCACTTCGGCGCAGTAGGCGTTGTGTATTTCCTCCCAAGTAGTGGGGAGTATTTCATGAGTCTGCTCAATAGTTTTCTAGTTGCCCTCGACCCATTCATGTTTAACCCATTATGGAAAGCCGTTACTGTCATTCCCTTTGACACGTTCTGAAGGCTCATTCTCACTCTGTTGAACCGGGCGAGGAAGTCCTTGAATCCCTCATCGGGGGATTTTTTAATGACAAATATATCATTCACCCTGGCTTCTGCTCTCTTGTCCCCTGCATGGGAGGTGACGAACTTGTCGTCCATTTCCTCGAATGTTTTTATGGAATGTGCTAGTAATTGTGAGTACCATGTTAGGGCTCCCCCTGTTAGGGTTTCGCCGAACTTCTTCAACAATACCGACGTCACTTGTTCTTTCGTAAGGTCGTTTTCATTTACCACCGTGATGTAATGGATATGTGGTATTCAAGGTCCATTGTGCCGTCGTATATTTTTAAATATGATGGCATTTTGAAGGTTTTGGGTATGGCATGTGGTGCTTCCTCCTCGTTGTATAGTTGTTCCATGAACCGGTCGACGTCCCGTTTTGGCAAGAGTTTCGGTGCGCCTGTATCTTATCAACCCTCTCTTGGTGTTTCCTCATTTGGTCGCGGAGTGCTTCATTCTCGTTCTCCATCTCTTTCATTTTCCTCGGAATGGCTTCGAGGGCGTCGTTACCTGCACCATCAACAGTGTGAGTGATACTTGTTGGGGGAGGGGCGTGTTGCTCGTTAGTAGTCGTTGTGATGTCGACTCGTGCAGTGTTCCTACTCACCCCTTGAGCAGGTTTGTCCAGTATATTGTTTAAAGTACTTGTCAACCATGCCTCCAATAGTTTTTTTTACTGTTAGCGGTGCTTCCTCTGTCATAGACGTAGAGGCTCCCTTCTCATGAGAGGCGGTAACGCTCCTATGAGGTGGGGGAGGGTGAGTCACTACGCCTGGGTGAGGCGCTTGGAGTCACGTTCTCCTCATCATCTCTATTAACCTCATTGTGGTGCTTAGGAGGTTAGTAGTGACACCCGCCACTGCTTTCAATCTTTCTTCTCTTTTTCCTGCCATTGTTAGTTCGTGCAAGCAAGAAGAAAAAAAGCTCTGTCGTCGTTTTTTTTTTTTTTAGATCTAGAAGGAACTAAAATTTTAACTAGAAATTTCTCACAGACGGTGCCAAATTGTTTGACCAAAATGTGTTAAGCTTTTTGTTAATCTAATTATGTAAAGTAATAATGGGCAAATCCTAGTTAAGCGTAACAAATCCTAGATCTAAAATTAAAGGATGTCAGTAATATGAGGCTGTATTCAGGATTGTTAAATGTCGAATATATGCTCAATGATTGTCGATAAATATGGGAGTAATGATAAGCAATAAATGTGACAAATGGAAATGAATGTAAATAGAAGGAGTTTATCACCCCAAATAATGAATGATGTGGATGATTCCTTTTTCGGACAGCAACGTGTGACAATAAACTATGAATATGGACAAAGTGTTCTTGGATCTTGTGAATAGTAGAGTACAACAAACAATACAAATCAAACAGGAACGACAAGACAAGTGTTTGTATATCTTCTTGGTAGCCAACCTTTTACAAGATGCCCTTATCAGAAAAGTGAAAAGTCCACTCTTGTTCCCTATATCTTACTATTTATAAGGAATATTCCTAGGAAACCCTAAAAAGTACAATCGAATATTCCTTTTCACAATTTCGAGACTAATTTAACCATTGCTACTATTCGTTCTCTACTTGATCTCGGTCCTAGTCTCTTACTTGGCGACTCCTCGTTACTGGACCTTGCTTGACCTCGACCTCGACCACAGCTCGTCCATTTAGATCTGCTAAGCCTAGCCTAATTTTGACCCATACAATGTTGTCGTTGTCGTCGTTATCGCCACAAAAGTCATCGTCGGTGTCTCATCGTTATGTGCTTACCATACAATGTGTAAAAGTCATCCATTTACTGTTATGTGCTTACCATATAGTTTTCCCTCTAACCCTCACTTTGTCCATTATATTAGAAGAATTTATAATCCTACTTTTAATGGATGGCCTCGCACAACCGTAAAGGTTGATATTTATAAATATAAACATGAATATGAACAATATTTGCGTTATTTCTTTACTCATATTAGTAATCGCGTTTTTATTACTACTGATATTGGTAAGAGTGGTAATGACTGTGATTATCTTACTGTTACCACTCATTGGATTGATGAGGACTGAATAATGTAAAAACGCATTATTGCTTATAGAATAATTACTTCAAGTCACACAGGTAAGTTTATTGCTAAGACAATTGCAGATATTTATTGATATTTTTGCATTAGAGATAAAATAATGTCAGTTTCAATGGATAATGCTTCTAATAACATTAATGCTATAGGTTTTCTTACAACTACACTAAGTCCTGCATTTAGTAATATTTTTCATGTTAGATGTATTTGTCATATTTACCATTTAATCGTCGGTGATGGTCTGAAAACTTTAAATGTTGAAATTGCAAAGGTTAAATTCGCTCTTCATTGGCTTTTTTATGCGAACCGTAGAAGTAGAGTTAGAGAATATTATAAAAAATGTGATGAATTTGTCCTTAGGGAAAGAAAGGTTCATAAACCTTGTCCGACTAGATGGAATTACTTGTATGAAAGTTTAGTTGTTGCATATGAATATAGAAATCCAATAAGTGCAACTTATAATGCTCGTGTAGGTGGTGATGATGATGATGATGATGAGCACCTTGCAAATCAAGATTGGGCTAATGTTAAAACTCTTCTAGATTTTTTAGAACATTTTCATGTTGCTA
>ML313646.1:0-20325 GCA_005239505.1 Nicotiana paniculata
GTCTCTTCTCGTCTCTGGGTTGTCTCTCTCCGAAACCCTAACTCTAGCTCTTGACTCCTTAGACCTGTAACAGATCTGAGTCTATTCGAGTTATCTTTACTGTTTTCTTAAAGATTTTTCCATTTTTCTAAAGCATATCTTCATCTTCAAACTAGGGTTTCTTAACCCCTTTTCAAAAACGATTCTTCTTCTGATTTCATGTGTTATTCTGTGATTTTCACTATGTTTAAACGATTTATTTAAGTTTTTCTTTATCTGATTTATTGTGTTGAAAACCCTAAGTTTCTTGGTCTAATCTTTGGGTTCTGAGTTCGTCTTTACTGTTCGTTCTTTCAACTTGTTTGCATGTTTGATTCTCATGAATCTGCTTCGATTAAGTTGAGTATTTTGTGATTTCTACCCTATTACGTTTATTAGGGTTTTTGATTCATGCTTCTTCTGCTTATATTACGTTTGTTCTACTAATTCCTCTAGTCATTACTGTTTTCTGGTTGAATCCCTGATTATACGTGATTTGTACCACTGTGTCCATTAGGGTTTCTGATTTTTTGCTTCTTCTTGCCTACTATGTGTTTATTCTGTTTGTTCATAAAGTTTTGTGTTAACTCTCCCCTTAATCAGCACTGTTCCTATTTGAATTCTTAATTTTCTATGATTAACACCTTTTACTGATTTCCTATGATGATGTCTTTATTGATTTCCAACCTGTAAACTATTTTCTTACCTTATTATGTGATTGACTATTATTAGTTGGTTCTTACTGATTTTTTCCTTAATTAGACCTTTCTGTACCTAGCCTAATTACTTGCACTGATTGAAATTATTTCCTTATTTATGCTTCAGTCATGCATTATCCCTTTCCTTACTTGTTTCATGTCTTTTACCGTTTGAAATGACTCCCTTAATTAAGGAGTAGTTGGACTGATTGTTGCTCTAATTGGTTCTGAGCTCCATAATTTCCTGCCTAATTTTGTTTCTTACCTTATTTTACCTAGTTTCAAACTACTATATATATAGACTGACACTGAACTAAAAACACACAAACACATTAGTTCAAAAAGCTCTCTCTCATACTCAAAGCTTTTCTGCTCTCTTTCTTTCTTTGTTACTTACTTACTACTGTTCTGAATTAGCCGGCTGCAAGCCAAGGCTAATTATTGTGCTCTCCTATCCTTCATTATGTGTTTACTATCCCCTTACTAGTATGTTCTGATTTCAATTCAAGTCCCAAAACCAACATGTTTCTGTTACTGCTTCAGTTTATCATGTTTCTGATCTGCTTCTATCTATGGTTTTGTTGTTCAATATGTAATTAACATGTCTACATCATTGTTCATCTAGCATATTATATTATTCCCCACTCCCCTTTAGGATCAATATGCTTATGAATATGTTACCCCCTTGTAGTATGTCCCAATATGATCTGCTCTATCTCATGTTTACCTATTTTCTAGCATGAACCTTCCTTTGCAAAGCAATTTGTATCCTAAGTTGTCTGATTCTGTGTTGATTTTGAAACTCACGTTGTGTTGATACCATTAGCTATACCCTAATCCCCATAAACTCCCTACAAGAACTTTTATGATCATGTATATTATGTGCTCTATGTGTCCCCAATTCCCGTCACCCCTGTATAAAGGACTATGATTTGAATGTGCTGAATCTGTTTGTGTTGTGATTAGTCTACTGTTTGTTAATTGTCCTACTCTTGTCAACAAGCTGTTTTTTTACTAAACGACTCTCCTATTTTATAAAACTGTTTCAACTAAGTCTTTTCCAAACGCTGCCTTTCCTATTAAAACCTTTTCAAAACTATGTCAAGCACTCTCACTCTACTCTTAGGTTCTGCCCCTCCAGTATATGACTGCCTTGGGATTCCTATGAGATCCCTTTGAACTCTGGTGCACTGGGGCTGGCCCTTCCACACTGCACTTACTCAATTATGGTTATGAAATCTGGGTGTGAGTACTGCCCGGGATCCCTTGAGGTCCTTAGGGAACTCTAACACACCCGGATATGAGAAAGGCTATGAAACATTTGAGCACTTGAGATTCTGGGAATCTGGACCTGTTTTTCAGGCTCCCTATGGTTTAACTTCTTCTTTTCCTTTATCTATTTATGTAATTTACTTAGCTGGTCTATAATAATAATTTGTAAACAGATATTGGGGATGGCTAATGAAAAGGGAAGGGTAGCTATATATGTTATCAATATCAAGGGGGTAGAAACCATGCCTTAGGTTTACATTTCCTATATGTGCATTAGAATCCATGTTTAGGACCAATACATTCTAAGCATGCCATGCATTAGATATCATGTTTTAGGTTTACTGCTTCAGCATCTCATTTGACCATATTTATCACTTAGAAATCCTGCTTCTAGGCTAAATAATAGCATCAACATAAAAATGTTTCTTCTGCACATCCTAAAATTATGTTGTAACTTCGTGTGCATTTAAAAGTCATGCTTTAGGAATTCTACAACCATTCTACATCTCTATGTGCATAGTAGATACCATGCTTTAAGATCTCGCCTAGTCACACTTAGTTAAACTACCGATGCATGAAAAAGGACATGAGACGGTCTCATATTTGATCATCCTGTTTTAAATAAACTGGTGATAATCCCTGTATTTTGCAACACCTAGAACAACATGTTTTTAGGTAAAACAACTTCTGAACTATTTTATTTTTACAATTCTGGTAGTTATTATGCACAATCCCACGCCTAGACAAGCCTTAGGTAATTAATCTCTTTAAAAACTGGAAGAATATTGCTTTGTGTTTACTGCTTAATGGTTAACAGGTTTTAAACTCAATAGGCAAACTGATTAGGTCATGCTTCTGTGTTTATAAAATTGAAGCTGCGTATCTTCTATGTTCTGATTTTCACTTAGACATCATGTTTTAGGATCCTGCTTAATAATACTGCCCTTGTTTGTGTTTGAGACGTGTTTCTTATGTGCATTATCTATGGAGGTAAATTTGAGCCTCTTAACTGCTTTTTCCTATTTTATCTGTTCAAATCCTATCTGTTCTTTCCTGTCGCCTAGTATTTTCTCCTTTCAATCTTAGGAGTTTGTCTAGAACTGCCTATAGGTAGAGGTCCTAAATTTCTCCATGGCCATTAAGAAGGGACGGGTAACAGCACGCATAGAGATCGTTAAACAACACTATTTTTAATAACCGCTAAGGGGTGGGTAAGGGTAGATATGGATATGATGACCGGTGCGCTAATGCAACGTGTAGCCCCTCTTCTGAGGAGTGATTACCGGGCATTATACTCATGTGATCCTATAGGATAAACAACCTAGGACCCCCTATCCCCTACATATGTGTGTTTAGATCATAACTCTTTCAAAACTTTACTTGTGTGCTTAGATTATGAATCTTCCCAAAATCTTTATTTGTTTACCTATATGTTTTATTTGCTTATGTGCTACCTGTTTTAAAATTCATAAAGCTTGTTAGGCCGGGAACCACAGTTGTGGACTTTAAAGGGTGCCTAACACCTTCCCCTTGGAGTAATTTCAAGCCCTTACCCAATCTCTGATTATTCAATTAGTGTTATTGTGACCCTTAATAGGTGCCCTAACGTATCTTAAAATCGTCAGGTGGTGACTCTTCAATTCCTCATCCCTTTCCCTAAAGGAAACGAGTTGTCCCAATAATGTTGAATACCCCGACCGACCCGAANGGTTTGGGCAGCCTCCTCCTCAGACATCTCCCGGGAGGGGACATATTCACTGGTCTCCGAAGTGTCTGGAGTGGATCTCCGAAGCGTTTGTTTGTTTCCAATGATTCTTTTAGGAGCTAGGGGTGCTGTCTGTTTTCCTCTCCCCCGGCCCCGGGAGGAATCCCCCCTCCCTTATTGTTTTTCTGGACCACCTCGAGATCTAACCATTATCTGCATACACAATCAGTGAAAGCTCATTTGTAACGTTATTCAATCAATTATGAACTGAAAGAAGATAAATGATCATTGTGTTTAACAGAGTAGTGGTCCGTTGAAAGCGAAAAAGGAGTCGCGGCCGCGGACTGGCCACCGCGGTCCGCGTAAAAAGAGACGCGATCGTGGAAGACTGGGGCTTAGACTACCCATTCTCTGAAGCTGAGTTTACGTTGACCGCGTAAATCTGGGCGCGGCCACGAAACAAGAAACACTGACCGCGTAAAAATGAACGCGGACGTGGACCCAGTTGAATGACTCTCTGAAACTGAGGAAAGCAGTCCGCGAAATTATAAGCGCGGCCGCGTAATGTTAGTCGCTGACCGCGAAAATAACTCCGCGGCCGCGGACAAGCAACCCATTTAGCACAGCCAAATTGATGAACATGGACCGCGAAATTTGCGCCGCGATCCGCAGAATTCAAAGCATACCGGCACTGGTGAAGGTTTTACGACCTAGGGTTTTCAACTATTAAATTTTTTTTGCAATTAAACAACAGAATGAACAACCTAATCCCCCATTAGGTTTTAAAATCAATTACCTATTTGAATTAACCCTCAATTGTACATTATTTTGACTTAGGCTTGTATTAACCCTACCAAAACAAAAACAAAAAAGATTGAACTAAAATGATAGAAAAGAAAGAACTAAAAGGAAGATTAAGAAATTAAGCATACCGGTTGTTTGATTTGTGGTTGATATTAACTTCTTGATTAATGCAATGAGTTCAATATGCAGACCAAAAAAAGATGAACAATGCTATTTGGGTTTGAGAAGTGATAGTGCAAAAAGGATAAAAGGAGATGGGCCCTTCTATTTATACTAAAACAGACGAACCCACCAACCTACCTGGGCGTGGCCGCGGAATTTCACTGCGGTCCGTGCTTTTGGCTTTTTTGAAGAGCTACTGCTTGACCAACTCCGCTGACAGCGAAAAAAGAGGCGCGACCGAGAAACAAGCACCGATGACCGCGAATTTACGGCTGCGGACGTGGATGAAACTTCAGAGAGTTGTCATTCAGGGCTTTTCAAGTCCGCGTCCGCTGCACATTCACGCCCCCGCGAAAAAGCTCTTGCTGTCCACGAAATTTTGAGCGCGGTCAGCGTAAATCCCATCCTTCGCCAAATTTTTCCAGCAACAATCTTGCGTTGTACAAACAATTCCTATACAAATCTCACAACCAGTTAGTTCAAAATAAAGCCTAATTTAAGAAGAAAAATGAAAAATAAAGAGAAAACACTTGGGTTGCCTCCCAACAATCGCCTGATTTAACGTCGCGACACGAGACAGGTTACTATCATCATTGGAACTTTATCAAGGCCACCACGTGGTTGTCATCAAACTTTCCCAAGTAATGCTTCACACGCTGCCCATTAACCCGGAATATTTCACCATTTTTGTTCTTCAAATCAAGAGCACCAAAAGGTGTTACATGCAGTAATTCAAAGGGGCCATTCAATTTGGACTTAAGTTTTCCTGGAAACATAAGTTACCGGGAGTTGAAAATAAGAACCAAATCACCCTCCTTGAATTCCTTGTTTCTGGCATATTCGTCATGCAAGTATTTCATCTTCTCTTTGTACAATGATAAGCTTGAACAGGCATGAAACCGGAACTCATCTAGCTCATTGAGTTGTTCCACCCAGAGATTTGCTGCAACATCCCACTCAAGATTTAACATCTTCAAAGCCCATGGCTTTATGTTCTAGCTCAACCGGCAAATGGCACGATTTCCCAAACACCAACCGATACTGAGACATACTGATTGGAGTCTTAAATGCAATCCTATAAGCCCACAACACATCATCGAGCTTCCTTGACCAATCCGTTCTATTTGCATTCACAGTTTTTGACAATATGCTTTTGATTTCCCTGTTTGAGACCTCCACTTGTCCACTAGCTTGGGGTGATAAGGATTTGACACCTTGTGGTTGACACCGTACTTTGAAAGCAAAGTGTCAAATGCCTTATTACAGAAATGAGACCCCTCATCACTGATGATTGCTCGAGGAGTACCAAACCGTGTGAAGATGTTTTTCTTGAGGAACGCCACCACACTCCGGGCCTCGTTGTTGGGCAAAGCCACGGCTTCCACCCACTTGGAAACATAATCAATCGCCACCATAATGTAAGTGTTGCCACACGAACTCACAAAAGGCCCCATGAAGTCTATGACCCACACGTCAAAAATATCAACTTCAAGAATAGTGGTGAGGGGCATTTCATCCTTCTTTGATATTCCCCCAGCTCTCTGACATTCATCACATCTCTTGACAAGATCACTTGCATCCCTATACAGGGTTGGCCAATAAAAACCACAGCTAAGAACCTTGGAAGCAGTTCTCGTCTCACCGTGATGACCATCGTAGGGCGAGGAATGACAAGCATCAAGTATACTCATTTGCTCCTCCTCTGGGACACATCTACGAATCACCCCGTCATTGAAAATATTGAACAAATAGGGTTCATCCCAATAATAATTCAAACTGTCCCGTTTGAGTTTCTTCCTTTGGTTAGAAGACAGCTCACACGGGATAATGCCGGTAACAAAGAAATTAGCAACATCCGTGAACCAAGGCATACCATTCAAAGAAACGGAGAGGAGTTTCTCATCCGGGAATGCATCATTAATTTCAAGACCATCTTTGGGCCTCCCTTCCTCTTCTAAATGGGAAAAATGATCCGCTACCTGATTTTCACTTCCTTTTCTATAAATGATCTCGAGTTCAAACTATTGAAGCAACAAAACCCATCTTATAAATCTAGATTTCGAGTCTTTTTTGTTCATCAAGTAACAAAGTTCCGCGTGATCGACGTGAACAATCACTTTGGCACCCATGAGATAGGGCCGAAACTTTTCCATGGTGAACACAATTGCTAACAACTCTTTCTCCGTCACCATATAATTGACCTGGGCATCATTCATTATTTTTCTTGCACAATACACCGGGTGAAATATCTTGTTTACCCTTTGCCCCAAAATCACTCCTACCACAACATCACTTGCATCTCACATGAGCTCAAAGTGAGAGCTCCAATTGGGTGTGGTAATGATTGGAGTGGTTGTCAATTTATACTTTAGAAGCTCAAAAGCCTTCTTGCACTCTTCATTGAACACAAATTTTGCATCCTTTTCTAGTAGCTTGCACGAGGGATTCACCACTTTGGAAAAGTCTTTGATGAACCATCGGTAGAACCCCGCGTGACCAAGAAAGCTCCTAACTCCCTTGACGGAAGTAGGAGGAGGTATCTTTGAAATCACTTATATCTTCGCCTTGTCCACTTCGATTCCGTTCTTTGAGATCTTATGGCCGAGGACAATGCCCTCCTCGACCATAAAGTGATATTTTTCCCAATTAAGCACAAGATTTGTCTCTTCACATCGGGCTAGAACCTTGTCAAGATTTTCCAAGCATTCTTCAAATGAGTCCCCAAAAACACTAAATTCATCCATAAAGACTTCGAGGAAGTCCTCCACCATGTCCGTAAATATAGCCATCATGCAACACTGAAAGGTAGCAGGTGCATTATACAATCCAAACGGCATCCGTGAGAATGCAAATGTCTCATACGGGCATGTGAAGGTAGTTTTCTCTTGGTTTTTCGGGGCTATGAGAATCTGGTTATACCCTGAGTACCCATCCAAAAAGAAATAGTAGGCACGCCCAGTAAGTCTGTCTAACATTTGATCAAGAAAGGGCAATGGAAAAGGATCTTTGCGAGTCACTTTGTTCAACTTTCGGTAGTCCATACATACCCTCCATCCGGTCACTGTCCTAGTAGGGATCAACTCATTTTTCTCATTTATCACAACAGTCATACCCCTTTTTTTTGGCACACATTGGACCTGTGAAGTCCATGCACTATCCGAAATAGGATACACCACCCCTGTATCAATCCATTTGATAATTTCTTTCTTGACAACCTCTTGCATAGACTTGTTCAACCTCCTTTGATGTTACAGGGAAGATTTTACGTCATCCTCAAGTATAATATTATGCATGAAAAAGACGGGGCTTATGCCCCAAATGTCAGCTAAGGTCCATCCAATTGCTTTTCTTCTTCTTTGAAGCACCTCAAGAGTGGAGTTTACCTGCACTTTGGTTAAGCAAGCAGAAAGAATAACAGGTAATGTAGAAGATGGGCCTAAGAATTCATATCTGAGGTGGGAGGATAGAGGCTTCAACTCCAATGTTGGTGGCTCATCGACTGAGGGATTTGTCGATGGAGTCTTTCGGTTTTCCAAGTCCAAGGAGAGTTTACGAGGCCCATAAGAGTAGGATCACATTCCTTGCAAGGCATTTGCACATTCAACCAAGCCATCCCTCTCATTATCCTCATAGTTCAACAATACAGCTTCCATAGGATCTTCCACATTGATCATTGCACTTGTTTCATCAACTATCACCTCTGTCAAAAGATCCACAAAAGAGCAAAATTCATTACTATTCGGCTGCCTCATCGATTTGCACACGTGGAATAAAACCTTTTCATCTCCCACCCGGAAGGTGAGCTCCCCAGCTTCCACATAAACCAAAGCCTTCCCTATTGCTAGGAAAGGACTTCCCAATATTATAGGCACCTCATAGTTAACTTCTCAATCGAGAATCACAAAAAGGCAGGCAAAATATACTTGTCGACCCGGACAAGAATATCATCAACAATACCAAGCGGTCTTTTCATTGTTTTATCCGCCATTTAATCTCATTGAAGTAGCTATCTATTGACCAATACCCAAAGTCTTGAATACAGAATAAGGCATCAAATTTATACTTTCTCCCAAATCCCACAAGGCCTTTGCAAAATCCGCACTCCCAATAGTACAAGGAATTGTAAATGCACCGGGATCTTCAAGCTTTGGAGCCATAGAGTGCACAATTTCACTCACTTGATGAGTCATTTTGATAGTCTCACAATCCATAGATCTCTTTTTAGTTACCAAGTCTTTCATAAACTTGGCATAACCCGGCATTTGCTCAAGAGCTTTCACTAAAGGAACATTGATTGACAAGTTTTTCATCATCTAAATAAACTTCTTGAATTGATTTTCATTATTTTTCTCTGCAAGTCTTTGAGGATAAGGTGGAGTAGTCCTTGGAAAAGGAGCCTTGGATTTTGTCACTACCGTTTCCAGTATGTCTATTACGTGTTCCTTAGACGGGTTCACGTCATTTTGAGTCTCCTTCTCGTTGTCATGAATATGGATCCTCACTTCGTCGTTCAAAATCTCAACACTCACTTGCTCATAAACTATTGGGTCATCATCATTTTTCAACACAACATCATCATTCACAACGTTTTTTTGATTGGAGGTACTTGATTCACCACCTCGACCGCTCCTTGTGGTCATCGCCATGGCATGGCCTGTATTGTTCCCACCCTTCGAGTTTACTATCGTTCCACTTGGTAGAGACCCCGTAGGGCGAGTGTTAAATGATTGAGAGATTTGACCCATTTGTACTTCAAGGTTGCGGATGGAAGTAGTGTGGGAGGAAATTTGAGCATCGAAATCGGCATTCATTTCCATCATTTGTTTGAACATATTCTCTATCCGCCCCATTTCATTATTTGAAGAAATTTGCCCTTGATATTGATATGGAGGAGGATTGTTGGGTTGTTGATACATCGGGGGCCTTTGAAAGCTCGACCCTCGATTTCCCTTACCTCCTCAATTGTTATTTTTATTTCCACCCCAATTCTGGTTGTTGTTCCCCCAATTATTTGAGTTGTTGTTGTTATTATTGTTCCAATTTACTTGGCCTTGGTTGCTACAATTTTGGTTATTCCCTTGCGATCTCCATTGTTGATTTGGAGCATTGCTCCATTGTCCTTGGTAGTTGTTGGCATACAAAACTTGATTGCTTTGCACTTGTTGACCACGTTGTCTCCTTTAGTTGACCACTAAATTCTCTCCTTCCATTGAATTTACTTGCTTTGTTCCTTGAACTTGCTGAAGTTGGGATTTTGCTAGTTGATTCATAGTAGTTGTCAACTCAGATATGGCTTGTCCGTGGTATTGAAGTTCCTTGTGAAGATTGATTACATTCGGTTCACCTTGAGGAACATTTTCCCGACTCTGCCAAGCTGAAGAAGTGTCAGCCATTTCATCAAGTATGTCACAAGTGTCGGCATAGGGTATCTTCATAAAATTTCCCCCAGCTAGCTGATTTACCATACATTGGTTGGTAGTGTTGATAACCCTGTAAAAAGTCTGTTGAATCATTGCTTCAATTGTGTCATTGTTAGGGAATTCCTTTACCATGGTTCTATATCTCTCCCAGATTTAATGAAGAGGTTCATTAAGTTCCTATTTGAAGGATAAGATCTCATCCATTAATGCTGCCATATGACCCGGTGAGAAAAACTTGGCTATAAACTTGTCAGCCAACTCATCCCACGTGGTGATGGAATGGTTGGGGAGCCTCTCGAGCCAGTCTAAAGCTTTCCCTCTAAGTGATTAAGGGAACAATCTCAGTCTCAATGCATCCTCCGACACATTTTTCTGTTTGCTTCCTCAACAGGTATCTACAAAACCCTTTAGATGTTTATATGCATTCTGATGGGGAGTGCCAATATAGAACACTCTTTGCTCTAATAATGTCAACATAACATTTGTAATGTGGAAATTGCCCGCCCGGATCCGGGGTGGGACAATAGCACTGGCGTAACCTTCACTGGGAAGCACCCGATGTGCTGACCTTGGAGGAGGGGGGGGGTATGGAATGTTGTCATTGGCCTGGCAGCCTCTTCTTGAGCTTGAGGTACTAGATGCACCTCATCATCACCATTATCCTCTACCTCCTCCCCCAGGAAAGCATTTTCGAGAGGATCATCCATTTTGTACCTAAAGCAATTAACACACAAAAGTTAGTAAAAGAGAAGGAAAGAAAAACAAGACACACAACTAGTCAGATAGATAGACAAAACCGTTTTACTCCCCGACGACTGCCGCAAAAAGTGATTAGTTCCAACCCTACACCATTATAAAGTAGTGATGAATGGTTGATGTTGTTTTACCCGAAAGGTCGGGATTGATATCGATGAGTTAATATTGGTTGGGAGTTGGGTTTCTACCTAATCTAGCTGCGTGTGTTGCTTCTAATTACACTAACCATGATTGGGATTGTTTCTATTCTAATTTTAATGCTATTGATTGCTAACAATAATCTAAGTACAATATTTTTGTGGGAGTTTTTCAATTGATAAAAAGCACTAGGGATATGACTTATGCCTGGGTGAGTATCTATTGGGGTCAAGAATCTAGGATAATATTGTTATGCTTGGGATCGTGATATAACCTTCACTCATAAATACTCACTCTATACCTCTCAGTAGTTTAAGTGACTTTGCTCGATTTGGCTTTCTCAAGCTAAAATGAATGTTCAAGCAATGCAAGTGAAGTTGGCTCAAGTCGGGTATCACTATCTCTAGGTTTAACCCTTTAATTGGGGCTGTCAATCTCTTGAATTCACCACAATTCCTTGTTAGCCTATTTTTCCTAGATTTAAGCCCTCTTTCTCAAGAAGAGCTAAGTCAAAAAGGCATGAATTAGTGTTTGCAACCACCAATTCTACAATTAAAGCAAGAAATAAGCGAAATATGACTAATCTATAAACACTTATGCCCTAAAATTAAAGACCCATACTAGGGTTGGGTCATAACCCTAGCTAATGGGTCTAGATACTCATAATAATTGTAGAAATCAAATATGGAGATGTAATATAAGCCATAAAATTCAAATACAAGAATAAATTCTAGAGATAGAAGCTAAAACTACTCCAAAATTACTCAAAATAGTAAAATACGGTTGTTCACATGTTCCTTGATACCCAACTTAACCTAAAAATGTAAAAAAGATCTATTTATACACAGCTGAATTTTCTGGACAAAAATTCCCCTATGAAGGTTTCGCTGACAGCGTAAAAATAGGTGCCTTAGTGCTTGGACTTTTGCGTCCGCGCAATAACGAGTGCGGACCGCATTTTTTCAAATCTGGGCTTGGACTGGACTAGGTTTCCACGGACAGCGTAAATACATTCGCGTTCGCGTTGTCTTTAATTGTGGTCGCGTATTATGTTCGCGGACCGTGTTCCTCAGTTATGTTTCACTTGCCCACTCTCTGAACCTCTTGTCATGCTCCCAGTGAAATTTCCACTGCGTTCAAGTCTGGTACCTTTGCGGCCACGTAATTTAGACGCGGGCCGCGTTCTTCCTTTTGAGTCCATTTTTCAAACTCTCTGAATCTATATCTAGCTGTCAGCGTAAATCCTATCGCTGCCGCGCTAATGGGTTAGCGGCCGCGCTTTTGTAGCACGATCAGCGGCCACTTTCTCCTTCTGATTTGTGCAAGTTTGACTCCTTCATGAGCTTATTTTGGCTCCTTTGACTCATTTTTACCAAAACCTGCAAGCAAGCACATTAAGTTAGTTTTCGGGAATACCTTTAGCATTTTTGGCCCAAAACCTAAGCAAACGAGAGCAAATAATAGGCTAAAATCCCTAGTTATCACGAAGCAGCATCCTCCACAAGTCCAACAAGCATATCTTCGTAAGCTTCGTCTACCTCTGGTTGTGATTCAGCAAGTCCAAAATTTCTTCTTTTCGAACGGATCCAATCTCTGAAAAATACTGATTTTTCCAAGCTCTCCCTCATAGACGCTCTATAATCACCGAGTTAAAGTTTATCTTGACTGAAAGCGCTCTCTGATGTCACTGTTGAAGCTTGAATAGTTAAAATGTCCCGGGCCATCCTTGAAAGAATCGAAAAATATTTTTCTTTGTCCTTCCACCATTCCAAAATATTAAAGGAGCCGTCGGGATTCACTTCCTCAATTCCCTGTGACAAATAAACTTCAAGCTCATTTAGTTATGAAAAATCACTAGTAGTAGAACCTTGAGAACCCCTGAACCCTGCCCAAGCACTAAGTGCTCTTACTCCCGCAGTTCTTTTAGATGATTGAGAATCAGATGAAGAAGGATTTGGAACATTTGGCAGCATGATCTAATGGAACTTAATAAACATTATAAATAGTTTGAGCATTTATTTTAATTGAGGCTATTGCGTCCGGAATTTTAGACAACTCCTCATCTTCAAGTGTTAAACCATTATAAACAGTTTTATACCAAAATTGAGGACCTCCTAATTTTATAGTAGGATTTAACAAGGCAGCAACACCATAAATAGGGGGAATAGGGAAAAAATATTTTTTAAACTTTTTTCTCATAGAATCAATAGCAAATTTATAAATTTTCCCACCCTCTGAAAAATGAGCAAACAAATTTGCAAGTTCTGCAATATAAACTAAACTGTTAGAAATAGTATGATAATATTGCCCAGAAAATTTATTTGTAGCAATATAAAAATTTTCTAAAAAAATCTACAAGCATTTTAACATTAGTCCAATCCGCATTTGTAAGGTGCTCATCATGATCACTTACATGAGCGTTAAACGTTGAGTTTATGGGGTTTCTATATGCATATGCAATAACTAAACTTTCATACATGTAATTCCATCTAGTTGGACAAGGTTTAGGAACATTTCTTTCTCTTAGGCCAAATTCATCGCATCTTAATATTCTCTAAGTCTTGAATAAAAAAGCCAGTTAAGAGTCAGTTTAACCTTTTTAATTTTAATAGTTAAGATTCTCATACCATCACCCACAATTAAATGATAAATATGACAATTATATCTAACATGAAAAATGTTACTAAATGCAGGACTTAGTGTAGTGGTAAGCAAGGCTACAACATTTGTGTTACTAGCAGCATTATCCATGGAAACTGACATTATTTTATCACTAATGCAAAAATATCTACAAATTTTCGTAACTGTATTAGAAACAAAATGTCCCGTGTGACGTGAATTACTTATTCTATAAGCAATAATGCGCTTTTGCATTATCCAATCATCATCAATCCAATGACTGGTAACAGTAAGATAATCACAGTTATTACCACTTCTACCAATATCAGTTGTAATAGCAACACGACACTTTATATGAGTAAATAAATAGTGAAAATATTGTTCATATTCATGTTTATATTTATAAATATCGCTCAACCTTTATAAGTAGAATTAAAAAAAATTCTAATATAATGCACAAAGTGAAGGTTAGAAGGAAAACTATAGGATAAGCACATAATAGTAACCATTTTTGCCAATTCTTTCAGATCTTTTTTTGGATCATAATATAAAATACCATCGATAACAGTATTAATTCCCGGTTGAAATTGATTTGACCCGGTAATAGGGTCAGCCTGACTAGGTACACTTGTCCCCTCGGCCAAAGCTTTCATACGAAGATACTGACTTTATCTTGAGGGTGTATCATTATGTGTCTAGACAAACTTCCCGTCCCCCCGACCTCCAACATATTTAAAATTTAACTTCTTGCCACAAGTTTTACACTTAGCCTTATTTTGTGGCCTTAGTTGAGTAAAAAATGGCCAAACAACAGATGTTTCTGTCCGTTTGGAACGTTGTCTAGAAAAAGTAGGGTCAGTAACAAGAGGGTCAGATGGGACATCATTTGGATTATCATTAGTTAGATTAACTTTAGGAGCATGACTAGTGGGTGTATCGTCATCTGGTTGCGTTTCATCAAAATCTATTTCTTCATCATTATTTTCATCAATAGTTGGATTACTATAAAGAGTATTCATATATTCATGGTCTAATTGTTCACTAGGTGTAATATTATGGCAAAACTGACTCTCGGTAAATTGTAATAAACTATTATCACTATCAAGAATAACAGGTGTAGGACGGGTAAGGGGTTTGGGTCGGGGAGCCGGGGGGTTGAGGAGAAACAAATTGGCCACTAGATTCACCACTCTTGGATTTTTCCTTATTTTTATTAAATATTTTTTAAGGAATAATCCATCTTAATTAATCAAGCAATACAAAGTAAATAAAACAAACAAAACTATAATATTAAAACTTAAGAGTTGGTACAAATTTACCGAATTGACGAACAACTTGTTGAAAATTAATTATCGTTGAAGACTTGAAGACTTTAATTCACCAACTTCACAATTTTTCACAAATTATAACAATAATATAAGTAATAGTAGCAATTACAGAAGAAAATTAGAGAGAGATTGATGATTTTGTGAGAAAAATGAAAGAATTAGGAGGTATTTATAGTTGAAAATAAGAAAAAAGTGTAATTAGAAAAAGTTTGGAGTTAAAACAAAGTTGGGGGGGTGGGGGTTAAATGGATATATTTTAAATAGCCAACAGCTATTTTGGCAGATCAAACGGCTAGTTTTTAAATGCCCAAACGAGCAGTTTTTTTTTAAATTTCTGGGCGTTGGGACCGTTTCGGACTGTTTAGGCCCGCAAGGACCGTTCTGGTCCCGATTTCAAACGGTCTCGGTCTCGCAGGATTTTTGTGAAGGACCGGCCCACCCCCACGGTCCCGATTCTAAACGGTCCAGGCCCGTTTAGGCCCAGAAGCCCACATGGTTCGCGGTCCCGGGCCGGTCCCGATCCAGCCACAATTGTGAAAACATATCCACTCGTGGATTTAACTTCAGATGATCCGGTGATCCAATTTGCATCACTATATTCCTCGATCACGGAAGGATATTTGTTATAATGCAAAGCATAATCGTTTCATTGCCATCCAATGTATTTGATTGGGATTACTTGTAAACCGACCAGTTTGCTAATAATACATGCTATATCTGGTCGCGTACAATTCATGATATGCATTAAACTTCCCAAAACTCTTGCATAGTCCAGTTGTGAGTCACTTTCACCTTTATTCTTTTGAAGTGCATAACTCACGTCAATTGGAGTCTTGGCAATTTTGATATCCAAATACTTGAATTTGTCGAGTACCTTTTCAATGTAGTGAGACTATGATAATGCTAGACCTTGTGGAGTCTTGTGAATTATGATTCCTAAGATCACATCAGCAACTCCTAAGTCTTTCATGTCGAATTTTCTAGCCAACATGCGCTTAGTAGCATTTATATTTGTCATATTTTTGCTCATTATAAACATGTCATCAACATATAAACAAACAATGACTTCATGACCTAGAGTGTTTTTAATGTAAACACATTTGTCACACTCGTTAATCTTAAACCCACTTGTCAATATTATTTGGTCAAATTTTGCATGCCATTGTTTGGGTGCTTGTTTAAGTCCATAAAGCGACTTAACAAGTTTGCACATTTTCTTTTCTTTACCAGGAACTACAAAACTATCAGGTTGTTCCATTTAAATCTCTTCCTCAAATTCTCCATTTAAGAAAGATGTTTTAACATCCATTTGGTGGATTTCAAGACCATACACGGCCGCCAGTGCCACCAACACCCTAATAGATGTTATCCTCACTACTGGTGAGTAAGTGTCAAAGTAATCAAGGTCTTCCTTTTGTATATTACCTTTGACAACAAGTCTTGCCTTATATTTGTCAATAGTGCCATCGACTTTCATTTTCCATTTAAACATCCATTCCGAACCTAAAGGCTTATTTTTCGGAGGAAAATCAACCAATTTCGATGTATGGTTATCCAAAATTGATTGAATCTCACTATTGACTGCCTCTTTCCAAAATGGTGAATGACATAGCTGCTTTAAAAGTTTGACGCTCATTTTCAAGCAAGAATGTCACAAAATCTGGTCCAAAGGAAGTAGATGTTCTTTGACGTTTGCTACGCCTTGGATCTTCTTCACTTGGAGTATTTTCCTTTGGTTCATTCTGTGGTCGTTTAGGTCTTTCACTTAACGACTCGCATTAAGTTTTATACGGATAGATGCTTTCAAAAAATTCAGCATTATCTGATTCAATTACCGTATTAACATGAATTTCGGGATTATCAGATTTATGAACCAAAAATCTACATGCTTTACTATTTTTAGCATATCCAATAAAAATGCTATCTACAATTTTTGGTATGTTTTTAATCCTTTTAGGTAAAGGAACTTGTACCTTTGCTAGATACCCCTATGCTTTGAAATATTTCAAGTTGGATTTCTTCCTTTCCATTTTTTATATGGAATAGATTGCGTTTTGCTGTGGAATACTCTGTTGAGTATTCGATTAGCTGTAAGGATAGCCTCCCCTACAAACTCTGGGGCAATCTGGAACTTATTAATAAAGAATTCATCTTTTCCTTTAATTTCCGATTTTTCTTTCCGCAATTCCATTGGATTGAGGTGTGTAGGGGTTGTCGTTTGATGGATAATTTCATACTCCGAACATATTTCTGCAAACGGAGATTCATATTCTCCATACCTGTCACTTCTAGTAATTTTGATCTTTTTATTCAATTGATTCTCCACTTCATTCTTGTATTGCTTAAATACTTCAATTGCTTCATCCTTACTATTAAGCAAATAAACATAACAATATCGAGTGCAATAATAAAAGTAATAAAATACTTTTTCCCACCTCGAGATGACGTCGACTTCATATCACAATGTCAGTATGAATTAAGTCTAAAGGATTTGAATTCCTTTCAACAGACTTATAAGGATATTTTACAGACTTAGATTCAACACATATTTGACATTTTGATTATACACTCGAATTTAGACAATACTTCTAAACTAATTAACTTCTGTAAGGTTTTATAATTGACATATCCTAAACGAACATGCATAAATCATTTGACTCCAATAAATAAGAAGAAGCTGAAATTTTATTAATACTGTCAACAACCATTACATTGAGTTTGAAAAAGCCCTCTGTGAGGTAGCCCTTTCCAACATACATTTCATTCTTGCTTACAACAACTTTATCAAAAATAAATACACATTTGAATCCATTCTTCACAAGTAAAGAAGAAGAGCAATTGTATATATACCCATCTAAAGTCTTTTCTTCCTCCAATATGGGACAATATCCCTTTGCCAAGGAGGGAAACTCAAATATTTCATTTTTCCTCCATTTCACATTCACCCTCTTTAAGCTACATCAAACTTAAAAAGCCCAACAATAGGTTCGATCCGTCGAATCAGCAATTGATGTTTGCGTCAGGTAATTACCTACATCCAGAGGTGGAGCCAAGATTTCAACCTTATGGGTTCTGAATTTTGGGATCACGACTTCAAATGTTAATGAGTGCGTTTTAGATTTAATATTTATACATATTTTACGAATTCAAAACACCAAATACACTGTTTGAGCAAAAGTTACCGGGTTCGACCGCATCCGTAGGTAGATTTTGTGCCTCCGCCCCTGCCTACATCACACCTTCTTGGAGCGCGACCCTTTCTCGAACCGCATATAAATACGGGATGCTTTGTGTACCATGCTTGGCCCCTACCAGGAATTTTTTGAAAAATAAAATTGAGTGCGTAAAGAACAAATTATAATCAAGGGAGCTTATGATCGCACATGCAAGTGAAATGGACACCGCGCTTTCCGTACCAACCGGCGTACCAAAAGGTTACAAGTTATTAGATTTTAGAATTTATTTATTTTTTCTTTGTTTGTATTCAGTTAAAAAAAAAATATTAACATTCTAGAAAAAAAATTCCACACAATGCAAAATTGCAAATTCTACATAAAATTTTGAAATTGTTACGTAAGAAAACTCACTTTTCGGGTTTATTTCACGTAAATTTTATTTACGGTAGAAATAACATTGTAAAAGTATCTTCCGTCACATTAAAACGGTTAAATTTTACCTCCTATAACAATAATATGACTAAATTTAGACCAAATAACTCCCTAAGTTAAAAGTAACTAATTTTTTTCCACTATAACGACTTAACCTACCCGTCAAATGGTTTTACTATTATAATGAATAAAATTTTGTAACTTTATTATTATAATAAAAGTTCAGATACTTTATGTAACAATAATAATTTTGTAACTTTACTATTACGGTGACCAAATAAAATTTACTTTATGACTTTATTATGATAGTGAATAAAATTTAGTGATAGCCACGATCTCCTTCGATAGAAAAAGGAAAAAATTATCAGGAGTTGAAGAACAAGAAAGGTTTACACTATTTTTTTCTTCTTTTTTTTTAAGTAAAAAGCTCCTCTATTAGTTTAATTCATATTTCAACGGTTCATTCTTTTTTCGAGGTAATTGTAAATATTAATACAACACATTGCACGTACCAATGACGAAGAGTATATATTTTATGAATTTATTAGTATTATACCCTATACTATTCAATTTTACCAGTTCGTATATATATAATATTATAAATAAACATTTGCTTATCACTTAATTAACAAGGCAAAAAAATGATAAGCAGGATGTATTTCAGATGCTGGTTCACATGCAAATCATAAATATCAACCATAACTTAAAAAGGACCCTAACTTATATTTTATACTCCCTTCCCCGTCCTAATTTACGTGACAATGTTCCGATTTCGAGAGTCAAAACAATTATATTTTGACCGTATTTTTTTCATGTCTTTCTAATATTTTAAACTAACAATTATTGTAATTCAACAACTTGTTTCGATGGTTGTTACCTATTATATTGTATCGTATTGTTAGTTTAAATACGATGTTTGTTTTGGTTGTCACTTAAATTTTATTGTATCGTACAGTTAAATTCGTCGCTACGTAATGATGAAATGTGCAATTTTATGTAACGATCGATTTGGTGTGATTGCGTCGTTATCTTGTCTTTTTCTCTCATCTCACCCTTCATTATTAGTAAATAATTTTATTTTATCATTTACCCTACCTTTTATATAATAAATTTACCATGTATCATAATTTTTCTTTACAATATTGCAAGTTTATTCTTCATATTGTTGGTGTGTGATATTGATAAGGAAACAAAAGTAAATAAGGAATATTCTAGATTTGTATATTTCCTATGTTATTTAGGAGTAGGTTACAATTAATTAATTGTATGGGTTTAGGAAAACTTAGCCAATTAGGTTTAGGTTTCCTAGCCCATTAGGTTTAGGTTTCCCAATTAGTTTAGGTTTTGTCTTATTTCTTTGCCTATAAATACTTGTGGAATCAATGAGAAGGGATGAGAGATTTCACCCCAAAACTTGTCTTGTCTTGTTCTTCATTATTTCTTAGCATTCTATCATGGTATCAGAGCCAAATCTCGATCCATCGAGTTAGGAGCTTGGAGAATTTTGTGAGACTCTCCATTGTTGAAAAGTGAATTAACCAAAGTATTTGGTGTTGCCAGTTAAGCGATTTTACAAAAGATGATGACTACGTGTGAAATTGATTATCTTGGTAACTGCGGTCTTGTGAAGAATAAAAGTGTTGATAAAATAAAAGAAAATACTGGATCTGTTTTGAGAACAAATATTGCTCAAATCAGATCACAATGTGTTATTAAAGAGAAAATAAACGTGATCGATTGCACGGTAAGATGACGAGAATCCCGTGGATAATTGACACGGGTGCATCGAACCATATG
>MDKI01288802.1:0-37156 GCA_005239505.1 Nicotiana paniculata
GTGAGTTTGTGACTCCGGGTTTTGGGAAATTTACGCGTTGTTGTATTATGTTATCCTTATTTAGCTTGAAACCGCATTTATTTCCGCTGTTAAATAGTGAACCGTTTTGTTTATCCTATTAAATTGGTGTTGATATGCTAGTTTACCTATATATGTTGGCTTGTCTATCGGGTTCAACGTTAGCACTTGCCACGCCCTGATTGGGTGATGTCGTGCACTTGTCTTGGTGAGAATGAGAGTAAAGCACGAAGGGTGATGTCGTGCATTGTTTGATATTGTCTCCCTTGCTGGGATGTTGAGATTTCTATTGTTGTTCCCTTGCCGGGATTTCAATTTCTATTTTGTTTACTTCCTTGCCCTTGTTTGTGATTATTGTTTGGGTGAAGAAGAGTGTTAAGGCACGAAGGGTGATGTCGTGCATTGTTTGACATTGTGAGGAAAGAGTGTAAAGCACGAAGGGTGATGTCGTGCCGTACGATGTACCATTCCGTACCATATTCATTGATTATACAGTGAGGAAAAAGAGTAAAAGCACGAAGGGTGATGTCGTGCCCTGATTTACATTGATTTCATTATACATTTCATAGGGAGGACGAGAGTAAAAGCACGAAGGGTGATGCCGTGCAAGTTTGTGATTTCTGTCCTTATTGATATGCTGGCTTGTTGTTCTTTTTTTTTCTCCTTATTGAGATTTCCTATATGATATTGTTATCTCCCCACAGCATGTCCCCCTTCCTTTATTCGTTGTTTTCTCCCTATATTTCTTATTCGTTGCACATATGTATATTTATTTATTTGAACTGCACAGGTTTATTTGGTAGTCTGGTTCTAGCCTCGTCACTACTTCGCCGAGGTTAGGCTAGTCACTTACTCAGTACATGGGGTCGGTTGTACTGATGCTACACCTGCACTTCTTTATGTTGTGCATATTACGCAGCCGGACCTGGAGGACATCATTAATGGGAGTGTCTTCCAGCTCATCATAGAGGCTTCAAGGTATACCCACTGGAGTTTATGGGCCTTGGCGTCTCTTCCATCCCTTTGTCTTAGATTCTATCTTGTTTTCTTTTAGTTTCGAAGGAAGACATGTATTTCCTTTCAGACTTGTATTTAGCACTCTTAGACAGTTTGTGAGTTTGTGACTCCAGGTTTTGGGAAATTTACGCGTTGTTGTGTTATGTTATCCTTATTTATCTTGAAACCGCATTATTTTCGCTGTTAAATAGTGAACCGTTTAGTTTATCCTATTAAATTGGTGTTGATATGCTAGTTTATCTATATATGTTGGCTTGTCTCGCGGGTTCAGCGTTAGATTCCATCACGACCCGATGGTAAGATTTCGGGGCGTGACAAGTTGGTATCAGAGCTCCAGGTTACATAGGTCTTACAACTCACGAAAAACTTGGTAGAGTCTGAGGGATCACTACGGAGACGTCTGTATTTATCCCCCAGAGGCTGCAGAGTTAGGATGACTCCATATTTCTTTTCTCCTCTGTCGTGTGCTATGATTCCGAGTACTAATTGGGTTTCTATTCTATTCTCTCAAAGATGGCGAGGACGCGTGCTTCCCTTGGTTCCGCCCAGCAGCCTGACACTCCTGCTACAGCTCCTACTCTGGGTCGAGGTCGAGGACGAGGTCGTGCTAGAGGCCGAGGCCGAGGCTGGGCTCAGCCTAGAGCAGCAGCCCCAGTGGAGGACCCTCAGGTCGAGTCAGACAAGGAGGTCCCAGTTCTGGCAGTCCCAGTTGGACCAGCTCAGGTCCTAGAGGGGTTCATAGCTACCCCAGTGCTTCAGGACGCCCTTGTCCGTCTAGTCGGACTCATGGAGAGTGTAGAACAGGCAGGTCTTCTTCCTACAGCACCAGCGGTCTCTCAGGCTGGGGGAGGTGCCCAGACTCCTGCCGCCCGCATGACAGAGCAGCTAGCTCCACAGTTACAGACTCCGGTACCTCAGCCAGCCGGAGTAGCTCAGTCGGGTATTGCAGCACCGGTAGTAGAGGGAGCACCTATGTCAGCAGATGCTCTGTGGATACATGACAGGTTCACCAAGTTATTTACTACTACTTACACTGGTTCACCATCAGAGGACCCCCAGGATTATTTGGATAGCTGCCATGAGGTTCTTCGGAATATGGGCATAGTGGAGTCGAACGGGGTTCACTTCGCTGTTTTTCGGTTATCTGGCGCAACCAAGAGTTGGTGGAGAGATTATTGCCTAGCCAGACCAGCTGGATCTACACCTTTGACTTGGACTCAGTTCTCAGAGGTATTTCTGGGGAAGTTCCTTCCCATTACTCAGAGAGAGGACCTTCGGAGGCAGTTTGAGCATCTCCAGCAGGGATCCATGTCAGTCATTCAGTACGAGACCAGATTCATCGCCCTAGCCCGACATGCTCTTATGATACTCCCCACTGATCGAGAAAGGGTTCGAAGGTTTATTGAGGGATTGGCCCGCCCTATCAGACTTCAGGTGGCTAGAGAGTCTGGTACAGACATATCGTTCCAGGATACGGCCAATGTGGCCAGGAGGATTGAGATGATTCTGTCACAAGGTAGTGGTCAGGGGGCTGACAAGAGGCCCCGTCATTTCGGTCGTTTCAGTGGAGCCTCATCGGGGGCAGGGATTCTTCAGGAAGAGGTCATCCTCCCAGACCTTTTCAGTCATCTCTCCAGGTTTCCCATGGTACTTCAAGTGGTCGTGATTATCAGACGCACTATTCTGATCAGCACCCTTACAGTGCGCCACCAGCTCCCATCAGTGCACCGCAGCATCAGATTTTTCGGGGTGGTCATTCAGGTCGATAGGCTCAGATTTAGTTCCCTCAGCAGCCGAGGTCTTGTTACACTTGTGGCGATCCGGGTCACCTTGCCAGGTTCTTCCCTCGAGCATCAGGTAGTTCTCAGAATCAGGGTTCTCGTGCCATGGTACAGGCACAGGTGTTCCACAACCTGCCCAGCCAGCTAAAGGTGGAGGTAGAGGTCATAGAGGTGGAGCTCAGGCCGCCAGAGGTGGAGGCCAGCCAGCAGTCGACCGTCCTAGAGATGTGGTTCAGGGTGGTGGGGCTCAGCCTCGATGTTATGCTCTTCCGGCCAGGCCAGAGGCTGAGTCTTCAGATACAGTTATTACAGGTACTATTCGGGTCTGTGACAGAGATGCTTCAGTACTATTTGATCCGAGGTCTACGTATTCCTATGTGTCCTCCTATTTCGCACCATACCTGGTCATGCCTAGTGATCCACTGAGTATTCCTGTTTATGTATCTACACCAGTGGGTGATTTTATCGTGGTCAATCGAGTCCATCGTTCTTGTGTTGTGGTGATTGGGGGTCTTGAGACCCGCATTGATTTGTTGATTTTAGGAGTGGTCGACTTTGATGTTATATTGGGGATGAACTGGTTATCCCCATATCATCCTATCTTGGATTTTGTCATGCCAAGACGTTGACCTTAACCTTGCCAGATTTTCCCCGTTTGGAGTGGAAAGGAACCCCTGGTCATTCCATCCGCAACGTTATTTCGTACGTGAAGGCTCGGCGTATGGTCGAGAAGGGGTGTTTGGCTTATTTGTCTTATGTGCACGATTCCAATGTTGAAGTTCCCTCTATTGATTCGGTGCCCGTGGTTCGTGAGTTTCCTGAGGTCTTCCCTTCAGACCTGCCAGGGATGCTACCCGACAGGGACATTGACTTTTGCATTGATCTGGCTCCGGGCACCCAGCCCATTTCTATTCCGATATATCGCATGGCCCTGCCAGAGTTGAAAGAGTTGAAGGAACAGTTGCAGGATTTGCTTGGAAAGGGTTTCATTAGACCCAGTGTTTCTCCTTGGGGTGCTCCAGTGTTGTTTGTGAAGAAAAAGGATGGTTCGATGAGGATGTGTTGATTACCAACAATTGAACAAGGTTACAATCAAGAATAAGTATCCACTGCCGAGGATTGATGATTTGTTCGATCAGCTTCAGGGTGCCAGGGTATTTTCAAAGATAGACTTGAGATCTGGCTACCATCAGTTGAGGATTAGGGCATCCGATGTCCCTAAGACAGCTTTTCACACTCGGTACGGGCATTATGAGTTTTTGGTCATGTCGTTTGGGTTGACAAATGCCCCAGCAACTTTTATGGACTTGATGAACCGAGTGTTAAGGCCTTATTTGGGCTCGTTCGTGATATTCTTCATTGATGATATATTGATATACTCCCGCAGTCAGGAGGAGAACGAGCAGCATCTCAGAGTTGTTCTTCAGACTCTGAAGGATAGTCAGATTTATGCAAAGTTTTCGAAGTGTGAGTTTTTGTTGAGTTCAGTTGCATTCCTGGGTCATGTCGTATCAGCAGAGGGCATTCAGGTTGACTCGAAAAAGATTGAGGCAGTCAAGAACTGGCCTAGACCAGCATCAGCTACAGATATTCGGAGTTTCTTAGGATTGGCAGGCTATTATCGTCGGTTCGTGGAGGGGTTCTCATCTATTGCAGCCCCGATGACCAGGTTGACCAAGAAGGGTGCCCAGTTCAGATGGTCGGGCGAGTGTGAGGCGAGCTTTCAGAGGCTCAAGACAGATCTGACTACGGCACCGGTATTGGTTTTGCCCACAGGTTCAGAGCCTTATACAGTCTATTGCGATGCTTCCCGTATTGGGCTTGGTGCAGTATTGATGCAGAATGGCAAGGTCATTGCTTATGCTTCGAGGCAGTTGAATATTCATGAGAAGAACTATCCAGTGCATGATTTGGAGTTGGCAGCCATTGTCGACGCATTGAAGAATTGGAGGCACTATCTGCAAGGTCATTTCTTTATTCGTTGTTTTCTCCCTATATTTCTTATCTGTTGCACATATGTATATTTATTTATTTGAATTGCACAGGTTTATTTGGTAGTCTGGTTCTAGCCTCGTCACTACTTCACCGAGGTTAGGCTAGGCACTTACTCAGTACATGGGGTCGGTTGTACTGATGCTACACCTGCACTTCTTTATGTTGTGCAGATTACGCAGCCGGACCCGGAGGACATCATTAGTGGGAGTGTCTTCCAGCTCATGATAGAGGCTTCAAGGTATACCCGCTGACGTTCGTGGGCCTTGGCGTCTCTTCCATCCCTTTATCTTTGATTTGGTCTTGTTTTCTTTTAGTTTCGAAGGCAGACATGTATTTCTTTTCAGACTTGTATTTAGCACTCTTAGACAGTTCGCGAGTTTGTGACTCCAGGTTTTGGGAAATTTACGCGTTGTTGTATTATGTTATCCTTATTTATCTTGAAACCGCGTTTATCGCTGTTAAATAGTGAACCGTTTAGTTTATCCTATTAAATTGGTGGTTATATGATAGTTTATCTATATATGTTGGCTTGTCTAGCGGGTTCAACGTTAGACATCATCACAACCCGATGGTGGGATTTTGGGACGTGATATTTCCCCCTCCGGATTCGACTACTTACACATTAACGATTAGCATGTCGGCATTTTTTCTCCCAAAATAATGCATATATCGTGATTGTACCCGTTGGGATCTTGGAAATCCCAGTGGGCTTTGGACAGGGTTTTCTTAGAGGGTTATTATGCGAACAACATATTAACCTATGTAAGGTTTGATCATGATGCATGTACAGTTATTATCAGAGTAACGTTTTCTATAGAAGCCTAGACTGGTACCCTCAAGCGGACAACTTGAGCGGGAAAGGCACAAAATCATCGATTGCACCGCTGGTCGACTAGTTTTACCGCAAATAAGCCTCTCCAAATTAAAAGAGGTAAATAAGAAGAGCGCGGACACTCAACAAGTGCCACTATGGTATTAGTTACGCACGAGTGGAATATGTTGTCGAGCATGTATTTATGCAAAAAAAAAAGGAAAATAATACGTTGTCAAGTATTTTGCATAATGAAAATGATAAAATACGGTATTTAATAATTATAAAGACAGGAAAAAAAGAAAAACAAGAAAAGGAGTTAGTTTTCATAAAAAGCGATAAACGGAAAAGACATGATAAAAGAGGGAATTTAGTGAGCATAATTGAGACAATAGCGGAGGAAATGCATGTTGCAGCCAAATTAAACAAAGGATGACAAATAAGTCTATATAAAGGGAAATAAGTCCTTATCGAGAAAGACTAATTCAGAAAAAAAGTTCGTTATGGTAAGAGCTTAAGAAAATCCCCAGTAGAGTCGACATGGTGTCGTGCCCCTTTTTCTTGAGAAACCGGGTTTCGACATTTGAAAACTCCTTTTTTTGAGAATTTAAAGGAGTTGGTTATTGAGAGAGTCTCCGCCTAACGGATTAAGGTGTGTTAGGGAACCTATTGCAAATAACTCAGATTATACCAGTTTGCATCACCAGAGATCGGGTAAGGGCTCAAATTACCTCGAAGGGAAGGTGTTAGGCACCCCTCGAGGTCCACAACGGTGTGCCTCGGCCAAACTTGAATTATTTGAATTAGTTTAATAAACAAAGCAAAGGAATTATTTAATAGGGATGGGGGGTCCTAAGTTTTTTAGCCTATAGTATCACCCCGTGCAACATAAATAATACTTCGTAACTCCCCCAAGACGGGGGTGTTACTCATATTATCAGCGGGCACAGACTATCATCTCCTGCTACCCGGTTACTATCTTTGAGATTTTACCTAAGGCGCTCTAATAAATTCTAACTCGTGTCCTATGCGTGCACTACCCGTCCCTTACCTATGGTCCTGGAGGCGTTGGGACCTCTATTTTTAGGATGATTCTAGACTTATTCTAGGTTGCTCAAAATTGAATAATACTAAGCGGCATCCAAAAAATAGTTAGGACTTTCAAATAAAGACAAGTATGGCTCAACTTAGCCTCCACATATAAATAGCAAATGCACGCAAACAGATTAGCATATTTTATTGATTGCAGAGTCCTATAGGCAGGATATCTATATGATGTTGAATGAACAAATAAGCAGTCATATATGAAATCAGTTTCTTAATGCGGGTATTAGAACCTGCATATATTTGCCTACTGATTTTAGCATAGCATATTATCTGGGTGTTTTATACGATAGTAAATAATATCAAGTCACACGAATATACCCAGAATTATTTGTTCAATACTATAGGCATGTTGTCTAGGTGATTCGCATAGTAATTGACAGTGGTAATCACATAAGCATATTCAGAATTAGTTAATCGAGTCCTATAGGCATGGTTTCTAGTGATGATAATTAGCACAGTATTGCATACTCTTAAAGAGATGAGTAGGACAATAATTGAAACTATTTTAAATCTTATAGCGTGATTTCTACAATTAAACTGATTTTAAACCATATAGGCATGATTGCTACAATTTGAGCAGAACAACATATGAACAGGGATTTATACACATATTGGGTTACATCATTTTCATAAGCATGGTCTACAACGGACATAACTTAACCAAGCAAGGGGCCTAGGGACATGGCACATAACGACTGAACATAGTAGTGCACCTATAGGCACGATTTCTAGCATACAACTTGAACAACACAGTATAAAGACCTATAGGCGGGATTTCTAGCATTCGATTTCAGCAACACAATATATAAAACCTATAGGCAGGATTTGTACCCAAAAAGTGTAAAATAAGAACCCTTTCCGATTTTACTAATACCCCATAACGTTATTACAAGCATTTATTACAGACCAGAATTAATGAATGAATTACAAAAATAAGTAGAACTATAGGGGGTCCATAGCAGGCCTAGATACACCTGGACAGGACAGGCCTTCAGCCCACAACAGCTCCAAAATTCATGTTCATAGATACAAAATACCAATTGTTGCATGATTTACCCATATATCAAAGCTAAGCATACATAACCCAACTCCCTAGTGCATCAGAGTTCTCAAGGGCTTCACGAACCCAGGGCAGTGCTCACACTAGGGGAGTTTGCAGAGATCATTCAAAGGAGGAAGAAAAGACCAGGTTTTAGTGTGTCAGAGTTCACAAGGGCCTCACGTAGACCCCAAGTAGTGCTCACACTAGAGAGAGGTCAAAGGATAGAATGAGAATAGCCTTGGCTTTCATCCGGCTAAGAAGAGAACTTAAACAAGAAGTGAAAAGAGGAAAGACTAAAGTTGAGAGATAGGAATTGAGGGATTTAAACAAACACGGCCAAGTTGAACATTTTAGGAAAATAGTTGATCAAATCACACAATTTTAAAGCCAGCTTGTTGCAAACTTAGGGAAACAGATTCAACACTTAGCATATAAACATTTATTTTGCTGATAAGAACGTGTTCAAGATTGATTATGGTTATTATCACTAGACAGGTTCAGACATGGTTGAAAGTTTGCTAAGTATGCATGCAGCATTGTGCTAAACCACGTAATCTCAGAATGGCAGGGCATCATGTTAGCAATGGGGTAGTATCACAACACATATTCCAAACATATTACAAAGATGAAAACAGTAGATAAGCATTCAAACATTGTCATAAGAGGGCCTAATTAACAGAACATAATTTAGCTTATGCCCAAAGCCTAACACCTTAACGTAATAAAGCAAAACATGTTGAGATCAAAAATAGATACTAGAGGAATATGGGATCATGTTGAGTCAATACATTAACTGAATAAGCCCTAAAGAAGTTCAGATTACCCAACTAAGCACAAATAGTTTTAGAACTAGTAGCATTAAGAGTGAATAAATGCAAGAGTTGGGCGAAAGATGCCTAAAAGTAAATCAGGAACATATTAAGCCAGAGATTGAGACATGAAAACACATAGAGATGAAATTGCGAGTTAAGTAACTCACCATTTAAACGAGAAGTGCAAGAAAAGAACAAAAACCACAGTGTTCTGAATCAACAATGAGAAGAAAAGCCCAGAACTTAATGTCCTTGGCTTTCAGCCGGCCAATACCACAATGTAGAATAAGAAAAATAACATAATAGAGTTTAAGTTTAGTGAGTTTAATGATTTTCGAGTCTGTCTAAAGGGAAAAGGGGAAGGGGTTAAAATAGCCTTAACTAGGGTATACAAATATGGAAAAAATCAATTGCATTGTTTAAGGAAGAGTTCAGAATATTATTAAGACAAGTCAATAATCAAACAGGTGTGGGAACAACTAAAGCAAGTAACAATAGAATCAGTAAATGAAACAGAACAATAATCGAAACCCTAATTTTAAGGGTAATTAAATTTAATCAGAATAATCAAAGGGAAACCCAAATGATATGCACATATATGGATGTAGCAAAAACTAAAGAAGAAATCAAAAAAGAAGAACCTTTAACAGTTTTGAGCCCTACTTTAGGACCAATAATTTAGACAAACAATATAATGAAAAACAGAAGGCAGATATACGGGAAGGTTGAAATACTCAACCAAAATAAGACCAAAACAGATCTTAGCAAGATCTGAGCCGTAATTTTAGGGCAAATAAATGAGACAAAGTTTTTTAATGAAAAATCACAAAGGAACAGACATGCAAGAACATAAAAGAGGTATTAAACAAAAAATAATAAAAAATATAAACAGATATTTAAAAGGTCAAAACCCTAATATATAGGGTAAGTGAGAATCGAGAAAAATCTCAGAGATTCGTACATAGAACGAGGAAAAATGAACACATATGAGAAAAGAGGAAGGTTTGAACTAGATTTGGTCCGAAAATGGGGAGATTAGCTTGCCATGTTAAGCAAGCTACTAAGTCATACCATAATTGAGTAGCCAGTAGTGATATAGAACCAATAAGATAAGGAAATCCTCCAGGGATTCCATATCCAGTGGGAATCGTAGGAGGTTAGGGTGGTGACGGTGTCTAGGGTTTCAAAGAGATGTACGAGAGATGAGAAAATATGAGGGTGGCGGGTTTGGGATTACGAGGGATTAGGATTAGGGAGTTAGGTTTAAAGGGGTGTGAGGAATGTGGGTCGTTGATCTTAGAGATCAACGGCCAGGATTTAAGGAGGGGTTGGGTCGGGTTGGTTAATGGGTCGCGACCGGGTTGGGGAGTAATGGGTCATTGGTTTGGACTATGGTTATTTGGGCTAGGTATTTTAGGTATTAGGCTGGGGTTAGTTCGAAAATAGGTTTAGAAAAATAGGCTATTAGTTAAATACCCACTTTTAATTAATAAATAATTCGTAAAAATATTATTTGTGCATAAAAATGATTAATGACAATTATTTAACACTATAAAAATATTTTAAAAAAAATTGCAAAAATAAAGTAATTATAAGTATATACGGGCTATTATTACAAAATGTGAAATTTTAATCTTAAAAATGCAAATATGATTACAATAAATGTACCAAAAATATTTAAAGCCTGGTATGGATGTAAATGATGAAGTTAGGTGATAAAATCATCATAAAAATAGTTTGTGATGCAATTAATGATAAAATATGGGAATAAATTAATTTAAAAAAATCTTTATAATTATAGAAAAAACTAGGAAACATTCTTGTATGTGTTTATAAATCAAATGATGATGCATATTTACTATTTTGAAAGTATATATGTATATCCAAAAATATGAGGGAAAAATTAGGTATCGACACTTAGTCTCATGCAAGGAAAGGAAATGCTTAGCTTTATGCAATTAGGGAGGCGGTGCTTAGACTCGTGCAAGAAGAGGAGACAATGCTTAGTCTCATGCAAGGAAAGGCAATGCTTAGCCTTTTGCAATTAGTGAGCCGATGCTTAGCCGCACGCAAGAAGAGGAGACAATGCTTAGTCTCATGCAAGGAAAGGCAGTTCTTAGCCTTATGCAATTAGGGGATACAGTGCTTAGTCTCATGCAAGAAAAAACGATTAGAGAGAGTGAAGTTATTTCCTTGCTGGATGTGTTTGCATTTGGTAACTTGTCGTCATGAAGGT
The DNA here is from genome assembly GCA_005239505.1 of Nicotiana paniculata. NCBI lineage: Eukaryota > Viridiplantae > Streptophyta > Magnoliopsida > Solanales > Solanaceae > Nicotiana > Nicotiana paniculata. The sequence goes on from MDKI01288802.1 coordinate 10,820, forward strand.
AGTGATTTGTTGTGTGTACGTATTCGCGAATGTTTATGTTTTGTTTATCGTGCCTGCATTCAAAGAAAAATTGTGAGTTTGCAGGGCGAAGGTTGGTTCGTGCTCTCGAATCCTTACTTCGCCTTCTTTCCTTGAGGTTCTGCTTGAGTTACCCTGGGTAACCTTTGGCTGTCACAGAAACAAAATTTTCGAAAAAATATATATGCTTTTTACAAATTATTTGCAAAAAATGTAGTTGTTTGAAATGTATTGTTGTATGTAGGATCAAATAATTTAGATAAACCAGGGACTGTGACATATTTTAGATACATTGCAACCTTCTTGGCTTAGAATTTAAGGGCTCCTCTCAAAATTCTGCCCCAGTTTAAATGCAATACTTTTGGTTGATCCACATATGACGAAGTCGACAGAACTTGTGATCTTGCCCCAGTTTCTGATCATGGGAAAATTAATATTTTATTAATATATTACCGAACCCACAGGGCTTCCTACGTATCCCCTCTTAAACGGGAATCAGGTCAAGCGTAATTCAGTTACATAAAGTGAAGAAATGTAAACAATCCTAAACATGGTATCTCTTGACTGCGTCTGAGTTGTGAGGTTTTGACCAAATCTCTCCGTCCATTTCTGCTAGTATGAGTGCTCCTCCTGTTAATACTCGATGAGCCATGTAAGGACTTTGCCATTTGGGTGAGAACTTCGCCTTGGCTTCATCCTGATATGGGAAGTGTGACGACCCAAAGGGTCATCACCTATGTTATTACCCATCCCGTACTTCCGAGGTCATGAAAACCTCATTTGTAATTGTCTCGATTTGTGTGCGCAGTCCGGGTGCGTAGCCGGACAGCTTAAATATGAAATTCTGTAAAATATGCTAAGATTTGATATTAAAATGAATAAATTTGACTTTGGTCAATATTTTGGGTAAACGGACCCGGACCCGTGATTTGACGGTCCCGGAGGGTCCATAGGAAATATTGGACTTGGCCGTATGCCCCGAATCGAATTCCGAGGTCCCAAGCCCGAGAAATGAATTTTTGAGTAAAATTGTTTTCTGGAAATATTTAAGGAAATTGAAAATGATATCTGATTTGAAAGTAATGGTATCGGGCCCGTATTTTGGTTCCGGCGCCCGGTACAGGTCTTATATATGGTTAAGCACTTTCTGTAAAGTTTGGTTGAAATCGGATTTCGTTTAACGTGTTTCGGACTTAAAAATGCAAAATTTGATGTTTTATGAAATTTGATAGAATTCATGGATATTGAGGTTTAATTCTATGTGTATGATGTTGTGTTGGCGATTTGATCGCACGACCAAGTTCGTAAGATTTTGTGTGAGTAATCTGTGAAATTTGGTGTCGTGCCGAGATGTATAGGTTAGTTCGGCACGTTGTTAGCGAAGTTAGAAAACTTAAATTTCCTAAGTTGGTTCTTGAGGTTTGGGGGTGTGATTTCGAGTTTTAGCGTTATTTTGAGTGTTCCGAAGGCTTGAGCGAGTCCGTATTATGATTTGGGACTCATTGGTATACTTGGATTAGGGCTCGGGTGGGCCCAGGTGCCTTCCCGGCACCTAACGGGGCTAAAAACTAGCAAACTCAGCTGTTGGTCCATCTGCTCTGGTGTGACCGCAGGTGCGGTTGCCCAGCATCGCAGGTGCGAGACCGCAAGTGTGGTCCCAGGCATCGCAGGTGCGATCACCAGTGGCCTAGCCAGCCATCACAGGTGCGGTCTCCCCTTTCGTAGGTGCGATCCCAGACCCCCAGCCCAGTTCTGCAGGTGCGAGGTTCTCCTTCCAAGTGCGAAACCGCAGGTGCGGTCGCATCCATCGCAGGTGCGATCACTATTCAGGCAGTGATATTAATTACGGGTTTTAAACCCATTTCTCTCATTTTTCATCTCCTTCCTTAGACGAATTCCTCCATTGTTGAGAGCTTTCGACCAGGTCTTGCAAGGTAAGTAATTTCCACCCATAAATTTGTTTCATGCATGTATCTTAGCCTAAATAACTACACAAATTAGTGCAAAAATTCAAGAAATTGGGTAGTAACCTAGAACTTGTAATCACCTTAGAATTTTCAGTGAATTGGCCATGAAATCAAGAAAATATCGTGTTTTTATGATCCTTAGGCCTTGGGTGAGTGTTTCCTTCGAAAGTTTCGAGAATCCGAGCGAGCGGGCCCAGGGTCGAATTTTGATAAAATTGAAACTATGCTAGGAAATGGATAATTAGGCCATGTAATTGAATGTTTGAATCCTTATTGATATACTTGAGTTGATTATGCCTAGATAATACCCTTCTGTAATCAAATTCTAAAGGAAAAGCGGTGTTAGAGGGTTGATTGCTATACTTCGGACCCGAGTTAAGTGTTCGATCTAAGCTTATCTTGAGGGAATAGGAGTTGAGTCTTGATTGCTACTTGCTAATTGTAGAGTACGATGTATAGGCATGGTGACGAGTATCTATACATTGGTGTCTAGCATGACCGTGAGGCCTTATATTGTGAATATTCTGATTTTGTGGTAATTCCCATGCTTAATTGATGATTTCTATATGTTGTGAAGAATATGTGAAGGGAATTGTATTCTTTAAACATCTTTGGAGCATTGGATCAACTTGTGAAATGAATTATGAAGATATATGAGATAATTACATCCTTTGGAGCATTGGCTCAAATTTAACAAGAATGGTGAAGAATTATGAGATATTACATCTTTGGAGCATTGGCTCAGATTGTGAAATGAATAATGAAGAAATATGAGATATTACAGTCTTTGGAGCGTTGGCTCAAGTGATAGAATAAATCATAGAAACGAAAGTGAAAGAAAGAGAAAGAGTTATTGAAATATACCCTTGCCAGGATTTCATTGTTTAATTGATGTTTCCCTTGCCAGGATTTAATTGTTTGATATTGTCTCCCTTGCCGGGATTTCTATTTCTATTCTGTTTTCTCCCTTGCCTGTTGTTTTTGATTGTTGTTTGGGTAAGGAAGAGTGTTAAAGCACGAAGGGTGATGTCGTGCACTTGTTTTGGTGAGTATGAGAGTAAAGCACGAAGGGTGATGTCGTGCACTTGTTTTGGTGAGTATGAGAGTAAAGCACGAAGGGTGATGTCGTGCACTTGTCTTGGTGAGAATGAGAATAAAGCACGAAGGGTGATGCCGTGTATTGTTTGATATTGTCTCCCTTGCTGGGATGTTGATATTTCTGTTATTGTTCCCTTGCTGGGATTTCTATATCTGTTTTGTTTACTCCCTTGACCCTATTTGTGATTGTTGTTTGGGTGAGGAAGAGTGTTAAAGCACGAAGGGTGATGCCGTGCATTGTTTGACATTGTGAGAAAAGAGTGTAAAGCACGAAGGGTGATGTCATGCCGTACGATGTACCATTCCGTACCGATATTCATTGATTACATTATACATTGCATAGTGAGGAAGAGAGTAAAAGCACGAAGGGTGATGCCGTGCCATGATTTACATTGATTTCATTATACATTGCATAGGGAGGACGAGAGTAAAAGCACGAAGGGTGATGTCGTGCAAGTTTGTGATTTCCTGTCCTTATTGATATGCTGGCTTGTTGTTCCTTTCCTTATTAAGACTTCTTATATGAAATTGTCATCTCCCTACGGCATGTTCCCCTTCCTTTGTTAATTGTTTTCTCCCTATATTTCTTATTCGTTGTATATATGTATATATATTTATTTGAACTGCACAGGTTTATTTGGTAGTCTGGTTCTAGCCTCGTCACTACTTCGCCGAGGTTAGGCCAGGCACTTACTCAGTACATGGGGTTGGTTGTACTGATGCTACAGTTGCACTTGTTTTATGTTGTGTAGATTACGCAGCCGGACCCGGAGGACATCATTAGTGGGAGTGTCTTCCAGTTCATCATAGAGGCTTCAAGGTATACCCGCTGGAGTTTGTGGGCCTTGGCATCTCTTCTATCCCCTTATCTTCGATTCTGTCTTGTTTTTCCTTTAGTTTCGAAGGCAGCCATGTATTTCCTTTCAGACTTGTATTTAGCACTCTTAGACAGCTCAAGAGATTGTGACTCCAAGTTTTGGGAAATTTTGTGTCGTTATATTTTGATTGTATTTACTTAGCTTAAACTGTATTTATTCCGCTGATGTAATTTCGAAGCATTTTAGCTTATTCTGGAAAGTTGAGATTTTTATGCTAGTTTAGCTATATACGTTGGCTTGTCTAGTAGGTTCAACGTTAGACGCCATCACGGCCCGATGGTGGGATTTTGGGGCATGACAAGTTGGTATCAGAGCACTAGGTTACTTAGGTCTCACAACTCACGGACAACTTGGTAGAGTCTGAGGGATCGGTACGGAGACGTCTGTGCTTTTCCCCCGGAGGCTGCAAAGTTATGATGACTCCATATTTCTTTTCTCCTCTGTCGTAAGTTATGATTCCGAGTACTGATTGGGTTTCTATTCTATTCTCTCAAAGATGGCGAGGACGCGTGCTTCCCTTAGTTCCGCCCAGCAGCCTGACACTCCTGCTACAGCTCCTACTCGGAGTCGAGGTTGAGGACGAGGCCGTGCTAGAGGCCGAGGCCGGGGTCAAGCTCAGCCTAGAGCAGCAGCCCCAGTGGAGGACCCTCAGGTCGATTCAGACAAGGAGGTAGTTCTGGCAGTCCCAGTTGGACCAGCTCAGGTCCTAGAGGGGTTCATAGCTACCCCAGTGCTTCAGGACGCCCTTGTCCGTCTAGTCGGACTCATGGAGAGTGTAGAACAGGCGGGTCTTCGTCCTACAGCACCAGCCGTCTCTCAGGCTGGGGGAGGTGCCCAGACTCCTGCCGCCCGCATGCCAGAGCAGCTAGCTCCACAGTTACAGACTCGGGTACCTCAGCCAGCCGGAGTAGCTCAGTCGGGTATTGCAGCACCGGTAGTAGAGGGAGCACCTATGTCAGCAGATGCTCTGTGGAGACTGGACAGGTTCACCAAGTTATTTACTGCTACTTACACTGGTTCACCATCAGAGGATCCCCAGGATTATTTGGACAGCTGCCACGAGGTTCTTCGGAACATGGGCATAGTGGAGTCCAACGGGGTTGACTTCGCTACTTTTCGATTATCGGGCGCAGCCAAGAGTTGGTGGAGAGATTATTGCCTAGCTAGACCAGCTGGATCTACACCTTTGACTTGGACTCAGTCCTCAGAGGTATTTCTGGGGAAGTTCCTTCCCATTACTCAGAGAGAGGACCTTCGGAGACAGTTTGAGCATCTCCAGCAGGGATCTATGTCAGTCACTCAGTACGAGACCAGATTCATCGCTCTAGCCCGACATGCTCATATGATACTTCCCACTGATCGGTAGAGGGTTCGGAGATTTATTGAGGGATTGGCCCGGCCTATCAGACTTCAAATGGCTAGAGAGTCAGGTACAGACGTATCATTCCAGGATGTGGCCAATATGGCCAGGAGGATTGAGATGATTCTGTCACAGGGTGGTGGTTAGGGGGCTGACAAGAGGCCCCGTCATTTCGGTCGTTTCAGTGGAGCCTCATTTGGGGGCAGGGATTCGTCAGGCCAAGGTCATCCTCCTAGACCTTTTCATTCAGCTCTTCAAGTTTCCCATGGTACTTCGGGTGGTCGTGGTTATCAGCCGCACTGTTCTGATTAGCAGTCTTACAGTGAGCCACCAGCTCCCATCAGTGCACCATAGCATCAGAGTTTCCGGGGTGGTCATTCAGATCGACAGGCTCAGATTCAGTTCCCTCAGCAGTCGAGGTCTTGTTACACTTGTGGCGATCCGGGTCACCTAGCCAGATTTTGCCCTCGAGCATCATGTAGTTCTCAGCATCATGGTTCCCGTGCCATGGTACAGGCACTGGGTGTTCCACAACCTGCCCAGCCAGCTAGAGGTGAGGGTAGCGGTGCTAGAGGTGGAGGTAGAGGTTATAGAGGTGGAGCTCAGGCCGCCAGAGGTGGAGGCCAGCCAGCAGCCGACCGTCTCAGAGATGTGGTTCAGGGTGGTGGGGCCCAGCCCCGATATTATGCTCTTCCAGCCAGGCCAGAGGCTGAGTCTTCAGATGCAGCCATTACAGGTACTATTCGGGTTTGTGATCGAGATGCTTCAGTGCTATTTGATCCAGGGTCTACATATTCCTATGTGTCCCCTTATTTTGCACCATACCTGGTCATGCCTAGTGATCCGCTAAGTGTTCCTGTTTATGTATCTACACTGGCGGGTGACTCTATAATGGTCGATTGTGTCCATCATTCTTGTGTTGTGGTGATTGGGGGTCTTGAGACCCGTGTTGATTTGTTGCTTTTGGGTATGGTTGACTTTGATGTTATATTGGGGATGGACTGGTTGTCCCCATATCATGCCATCTTGGATTGTCATGCCAAGACGGTGACCTTAGCCTTGCCAGATTTGCCCTGTTTGGAGTGGAAAGAAACTCCTGGTCATTCTACCCGCAGGGTTATTTCGTACGTGAAGGCTCGGCGTATGGTCGAGAAGGGGTGTTTGTCTTATTTGGCTTATGTGCGCGATTCCAGTTTTGAAGTTCCCTCTATTGATTCGGTGCTCGTGGTTCATGAGTTTCCTGAGGTCTTCCCTTAAGACCTGCCAGGGATTCCACCCGACAGGGCCATTGACTTCTGCATTGATCTGGCTCCGGGAACCCATCCCATTTCAATTCCACCGTATTGCGCCAGAGTTAAAGGAACAGTTGCATGATTTTCTTGGGAAGGGTTTCATTAGACCTAGTGTTTCCCCTTGGGGTGCTCCAGTGTTGTTTGTGAATAAAAAGGATGGTTCAATGAGGATGTGCATAGATTACCGGTAATTGAACAAGGTTACAATCAAGAATAAGTATCCACTGCCGAGGATTAATGATTTGTTCGATCAGCTTTAGGCTGCCAAGGTATTTTCAAAGATAGACTTAAGATTTGGCTACCATCAGTTGAGGATTAGGGCATCTGATGTCCCAAAGATAGCTTTCCGCACTCGGTACGGGCATTACGAGTTCTTAGTCATGTCGTTCGGGTTGACGAATGCCCCAGCAGCTTTTATGGATTTGATGAACCGAGTGTTCATGCCTTATTTAGACTCGTTCGTGATAGTTTTCATTGACGATATATTGATATAATCCCGCAGTCAGGAGGAGCATGAGCAGCATCTCAGAGTGGTTTTTCATACTCTGAAGGATAGTCAGCTTTATGCAAAGCTTTCAAAGTGTGAGTTCTAGTTGAGTTCAGTTGCATTACTAGGTCATGTCGTGTTAGCAGATGGTATTTAGGTTGACTCGGAAAAGATTGAGGCGGTCAATAACTAGCCTAGACCAGCATCAGCTACAGAGATTCGGAGTTTCTTGGATTAGCAGGCTATTATCGTCGGTTCGTGGAGGGGTTCTCATCTATTGCAGCCCCAATGACCTTAGAGGTGCCAAGCAGGTGACCTTAGAGGATGATGATGTTTTGAGACTTCAGGGGCGAGTTTGTGTGCCCAATGTTGATGGGATTCGAGAGTTGATTTTAGAGGAGGCCCATAGTTCCCTGTACTCTATTCATCCAGGCGCCGCGAAGATGTATCAGGATTTACAGCAGCATTATTGGTGGCATAGAATGAAGAAGGATATTGTGGCATATGTGGCGCGGTGTTTGAATTGTCAACAGGTTAAGAATGAGCATTAGAGGCCTAGTGGCCTATTTCGGAGGATTGAGCTTCCCGAGTGGAAGTGGGAGAGGATCACTATGGACTTCGTTACCGGACTTCCGTTAACCCGGAAGAAGTTTGATGCAGTGTGGGTCGTTGTTGACAGGCTGACCAAGTCAGCGCATTTCATTCCTGTGGCAGTCTCCTATTCATCCGAGAGGTCAACTGAGATCTATATCCGGGAGATTGTTCGCCTTCATGGTGTGCCAGTATCTATCATTTCAGACCGGGGCACGCAGTTTACCTCGCATTTCTGGGGAGCAGTTCAGCGAGAGTTAGGCACCCAGGTGGAGTTGAGCACAGCATTTCATCCTCAGACGGATGGGCATTCCGAGCAGACTATTCAGATATTGGAGGATATGCTCCGAGCTTGTGTTATTGACTTTGGAGGATCATGGGATCAGTTCTTGCCTTTAGCAGAGTTTGCCTACAACAACAGCTATGAGTCGAGTATCCAGATGGCTCCTTACGAGGCTTTATATGGTAGGCAGTGTCAATCTTCGATTGGATGGTTTGAGCCGGGAGAGGCTCGATTGTTGGGTTCAGATTTGGTTCAGGAGGCCTTGGACAAGGTCAGGATCATTCAGGGTAGGCTTCGTACAGCTCAGTCCAGGAAAAAGAGTTATGCAGATCGCAAGGTTCGAGATGTGGCTTTCATGGTTGGTGAGCGAGTATTGCTCTGAGTGTCGCCTATGAAGGGCGTGATGAGATTTGGGGAGAAAGGCAATCTTAGCCCTAGATTCATTGGTCCGTTTGAGATTCTTGATCGAGTGGGAGAGGTGGCTTATAGGCTAGCATTGCCACCTAGCTTATCATCCGTACATCCAGTCTTCCACGTGTCCATGCTTCGAGGGTATCATGGCGATCCAGCCCACGTGTTAGATTTCAGCACTGTCCAGTTGGACAAGGACTTATCTTATGAGGAGGAGCCAGTAGCTATTCTAGACCGGCAGATTCGTCAGTTGAGATCCAAGAGTTTCCCTTATGTTCGTGTTCAGTGGAGAGGTCAGCCTCCTGAGGCATCGACCTGAGAGTCCGTGTCCGATACGCGGAGCCGTTACCCTCATTTATTTTCCGACTCAGGTACTTCCTTCTTCTATCCGTTCGAGGATGAACGGTTGTTTTAGAGGTAGAGAATGTGACAACCCAAAGGGTCATCACCTATGTTATTACCAATCTCGTACTTCTGAGGTCCTGAAAACCTTATTTGTAATTGCCTCAATTTGTGTGCGCAGTCCGGGCGCGTAGCCGGACAGCTTAAATATGAAATTCTGTGAAATTGCTAAGATTTGATATTAAAATGAATAAATTTGACTTTGGTCAACATTTTGGGTAAACGGACCCGGACCCGTGATTTGACGGTCTTGGAGGGTCTGTAGGAAAATATGGGACTTGGCCGTATGCCCGGAATCGAATTTCGAGGTCCCAAGCTCGAGAAATGAATTTTTGAGTAAAATTGTTTTCTGGAAATATTTAAGGAAATTGAAAATGAAATCTGATTTGAACGTAATGGTATCGGGCCCGTATTTTGGTTCCGGCGCCCGGTACAAGTCTTATATATGGTTTAAACACTTTCTGTAAAGTTTGGTTGAAATCGGATTTCGTTTAAGAAAGAGTTATTGAAATATACCCTTGCCGGGATTTCATTGTTTAATTGATGTTTACCTTGCCGGGATTTAATGTTTGATATTGTCTCCCTTGCCGTGATTTCTATTTATATTATGTTATCTCCCTTGCCCGTTGTTTCTGATTGTTGTTTGGGTGAAGAAGAGTGTTAAAGCACGAAGTGTGATGTCGTGCACTTGTTTTGGTGAGTATGAGAGTAAAGCACGAAGGGTGATGTCGTGCACTTGCTTTAGTGAGTATGAGAGTAAAGCACGAAGGGTGATGCTGTGCACTTGTTTTGGTGAGTATGAGAGTAAAGCACGAAGGGTGATGTCGTGCACTTGCTTTAGTGAGTATGAGAGTAAAGCACGAAGGGTGATGCTGTGCACTTGTTTTGGTGAGTATGAGAGAAAAGCACGAAGGGTGATGCCGTGCACTTGTCTTGGTGAGAATGAGAGTAAAGCACGAAGGGTGATGCCGTGCATTGTTTGATACTGTCTCCCTTGCTGGGATGTTAATATTTCTATTATTGTTCCCTTGCCGGGATTTCTATAACTGTTCTATTTACTCCCTTGCCCCTGTTTGTGATTGCAGGAATAGTGTTAAAGCATGAAGGGTGATGTCGTGCATTGTTTGACATTGTGCGGAAAGAGTGTAAATCACGAAGGGTGATGTCGTGCCGTACGATGTACCATTCTGTACCGATATTCATTGATTACATTATACATTGCATAGTGAGGAAGAGAGTAAAATCACGAAGGGTGGTGTCGTGCCATGATTTACATTGATTATATTATACATTGCATAGTGAGGAAGAGAGTAAAATCACGAAGGGTGGTGTCGTGCCATGATTTACATTGATTATATTATACATTGCATAGTGAGGACAAGAATAAAAGCACCAAGGGTGATGCTGCACGTTTGTGATTTCTTGTCCTTATTGATATGCTGGCTTGTTGTTCCTTTTCTTATTAAGATTTCTTATATGAAATTGTCATCTCCCCACAGCATGTTCCCCTTCCTTTGTTAATTGTTTTCTCCCTATATTTTATATTCATTGTATATATGTATATATATTTATTTGAACTGCGTGTGTTTATTTGGTAGTCTGGTTCTAGCCTCGTCACTACTTCGCCGAGTTTAGGCCAGGCACTTACACAGTACATGGGGTCGGTTTTACTGATGCTACACCTGCACTTCTTTTCTGTTGTGCAGATTATGCAACCGGACCCGGAGGACATTATTAGTGGGAGTTTCTTCCAACTCATCATAGAGGCTTCAAGGAATACCCGCTAGTGTTCGTGGGCCTTAGCGTCTCTTCTATCCCCTTATCTTCGATTCTGTCTTGTTTATCGTTTAGTTTCGAAGGCAGATATGTATTTTCTTTCAGACTTGTATTTAGCGCTCTTAGACAATTCGTGAGTTTGTGACTCCAGGTTTTGGGAAATTTTGCGTCGTTATATTGTGATTGTATTTACTTAGCTTAAACTGTATTTATTCCGCTGATGTAATTTCGAAGCGTTTTAGCTTATTCTGAAAAGTTGAGATTTTTATGCTAGTTTAGCTATATACGTTGGCTTGTCTAGCGGGTTCAACTTTAGACGCCATCACGGCCCGATGGTGGGATTTCGGGGCGTGACAGGAAGATCCGCTTTAGCACCAACTGTCCCAATGTGAATTGCCTTGGTCTGACCCTTTTGCTGAAAGCTCTGGCCATTCTGTTCTGGTAGAGTTGATCATGAAATACTGCATTCATTCTCTTTCCATCAATGAGAGCCAGTTGTTCATAGCGGCTCTGTACCCATTTTGTGTCACTGAGTTCGGCTTCTTGTATGATTCTTAGAGAAGGGATTTCTACTTCGCAGGAATAACCGCCTCCGTACCATTGACCAGTAAGTAGGGAGTTTCCCCAGTTGATGTGCGAATCGTAGTACGATACCCGAGCAGAGCAAATGGCAACTTCTCATGCCATTGCTTGTAATTGTCTACCATTTTCCTTAGTATCTTTTTGATGTTCTTATTGGCGGCCTCTACAGCTCCATTAATTTATGGAATGCATGCTGTTGAATTCTTATGATTGATATTGAAAGTTTCACACATGGCCTTCATTAGATCACTGTTGAGATTGTCGGCATTGTCGGTGATGATTGACTATAGCACTCCGAACCGACAAACAATGCGATCACGAACAAAATCTGCAACGACCTTCTTAGTTACAGCTTTGTAAGATGTGGCTTTAACCCACTTTATGAAATAGTCTATGGCCACTAGAATGAACTAATGCCTATTTGAAGCAGCAGGTTTTGATTGAACCGATGACATCTATGCCCCAAGAGAAGAAAGTGCAGGGTGCACTTGTTGCATTGAGTTCATTGGGTGGCACTCGTATCATATCAGCATGTATCTGGCATTGGTGACACTTCTGAACATATTTGATGCAGTCTGTTTCCATAGTCATCCAGAAATACCCTACTCTCAGTATTTTCTTGGCTAAGATGAAACCATACATGTGCGGTCTGCAAGTTCCGGCATGTATTTCCTCCAGCAATTTGGATGCCTCTTTGGCATCGACACACCGTAGTAACCCCAGGTCAGGAGTCCTTCTATACATAATTCCTCCGCTTTGAAAGAAATGGTTGGCTAACCTTCGGAGTGTGCATTTATTAGTATGGGTTGTGTGCTCTGGATACTCTCCCTTTGCCAAATATTCCCTAATGTCGTGGAACCACGGATTTCCCTCACTCTCTTCTTCAACGTGAGCATAGTAAGTTGGTTGCTTATGAATTCCTATTGGAGTAGGATGGATGAAGTTCTTGTTGTGTTGTTGTATCATGGAAGATAAAGTGGCCAAAGCATCTTCAAACTCATTCGGAATCCTTGGAACATATTTGAACTCTATCTTTGTGAACCTCTTGATCAGCTCTTGTACACAATGAAAATATGGAAATATCTTAGTGTTCTTCGTAGCCATTCTCCTTGAACCTGATGCACCAAAAGATCAAAATCCCCAATTACCAACAAATCCTGAACATACATGTCAATAGCCAACCGGAGTCCCAAGATACAGGCTTCATATTCTGCCATATTTTTGGTACATGGAAATGTGAGTTTTGGAGAAACTGGATAGTGTTGGCCGGTTTCTAATACTAAGACAACGTCGATACCCACTCCTTTGAAGTTTGCAGATCCATCAAAGAACATTCTCCAACTGTCGTATGCCTCGGTGATATCTTCCCCTACAAACAATACCTCTTCATCGGGAAAATACGTTTTCAATGGTTCGTATTCTCCGTATACAGGATTTTATGCTAAATTATTTGCCAATGCTTGCTCTTTGACCACTTTCTGAGTTACATAGATGATGTCAAACTCACTCAGCAATATCTGTCATTTTGCTAACTTACCCCTAGGCATGAGTTTCTGGAAGATGTATTTTAGCAGGTCCATCCTTGATATGAGATATGTGGTGTATGCACAGAAATAATGCCTCAACTTTTGAGCTATCCATGTCAAAGCTTAGCAGGTGCACTCCAGTAAAGAGTATCGGGCTTTGTAAGGCGTGAATTTCTTACTTAGATAATATATCGCTTGCTCCTTTCTTACATTCTCATCATGTTGTCCCAGAACACAACCAAAAGCCCCGTCCAACACGGACAAGTAAAACCTCAGAGGTCTTCCTGGTTCTGGTGGGACCAGAATGGGTGGTTTAGATAAATAATCCTTGATTTTGTCGAAGGCTTTCTGGAATTCTTCAGTCCAGCTTGTTGTAGCATCTTTTTTCAACATCTTAAAGATCGGCTCACATATCACGGTCGACTGTTCTATGAAACGGCTAATGTAATTGAGACGCCCTAAAAATCTCATCACATCTTTCTTACTCTTCGGAGGTAGCAAGTCCTAGATGGATTTGACTTTTGATAGGTCTAACTCAATCCCTAGGTGGCTGATGATGAACCCTAAAAATTTTCCAGCAGAGACTCCGAAGGCACACTTTAAGGGATTTAGTTTTAGATTCTACATTCGAAGTCGATCAAAGAATTTCTTCAAATATGCTATGTGATCTGTACTTCTTTTGGATTTGATGATGAAATCATCCATGTACACCTCTATTTCCTTGTGTATCATGTCGTGGAAGATATTTTCCATGGACCTCATGTAGGTGGCTCCAACATTCTTTGAACCAAATGACATCATTTTGTAGCAGTACATTCCCCGTGGTGTGATAAAGGCTATCTTTTCGGCATCCTCTTCATCCATTGAGATCTGGTGATATCCCGTGAAGCAATCCACAAAGGATTGGAGTTCGTGCTTGGCACAGTTGTTGATAAGTATATGTATATTGGGTAGCGGAAAATCATCTTTGGGACTTGTCCTGTTTAAATCTCGGTAATCAACACACACTCTGACTTTCCCATCCTTCTTCAGAACCGGCACGATGTTGGCCAACCAAGTCGGATACTCAACCACTCTGAGAACCTTAGCTTTGATTTGCTTAGTGACTTCCTCTTTTATCTTCAAACTCATATCTGGATTGAACTTCCTAAGCTCCTGCTTTACTAGGGGACACATGGGATCGGTAGGTAGCTTGTGAGCCACTATGGATGGTCTCAAACCAGTCATATCATCATAGTACCATGCAAAGATATCTTCATACTCTTTTAGGAACTAGACACACTCTTCCTTCTCTGACAGTGATAGGTGAATGCATATACGTGTTTCCTTGACTTTTACGGAATCCCCTAAGTTAACTGTCTCAGTATCGTCTAAATTAGACTTAGGCTTGTTTTTAAAGTTTTCCACCTCTCTGACGATTTCCTCAGGTATTACATCATCTTCCAAATCCTCTAAATCACTATCCTTGTGTTGCATTGTCTCATTGCATGTCACAGTCGTAGGTTCATCGGGATAGGTAATAATAATGCTGTAAAAAATGTAAAGGATAATAATAAATACGAAAGATAGCAATGCATTAATAAAATCTTGAAAACATAAACAATTACGGCTCAACGACTCAAGCAATTATTTCAAAACAGAATAATTTCAAAACAAAATGCTAAAAATGTCTTAAATTCTCAAAACTATTTTAAAAATAATTGATGCTAATCTTCCAGGCTACCCAGGAACTCGACGGGCCCGGGATGGAGCAGTTGTCGAGTTCTTGAGAATGGTTCCTCTTTCCACGGTCTGAATGATAAGGTCTTCCTCCTCCCTCTACTCAACTATTGCATTGCAATCCATATCTTCTTCATCCAGAAATAACTTCCTCATGCCGGCTAAGACTTTATCCTCCTCATATTCCCACATCACGTCTGCTTGTTGGAATCTTTGTTGTAGAGATGGTACCGGTTGTTCCAGTGAATAATAAGGACCACACCATGGCAGTGACCAACCTTGGTACTCTTGCCAAGTATATTCATACCCAATCCTGAATGTTGTACCATGACGCTTCGGTTGTACTGGTTTGGTGATCCCTTGGAGGTTTTTGCCGAGACCATTGTCAGGATCATACCTTGTCCATAGTAGTATCCTTTCTATCTTATTGCTCCAGCATTGTCCTTTTCAATTGCATTGACACGCTCAATGCGATGGTATGTCTCTCTACCCAGTTTCTTCCTATTCTCAATGACTGGAACAGTCTATTTGGTGTAGATAGGGTTGCTTCCATCCCCATGGATAATCACTTCTTGATTATTCCATTCAAATTTCACAGCTTGATGCAAAGTAGAAGCCACTGCCCCAGTGGCATGTATCCATGGTCGTTCCAACAATAGATTATAGGTAGCAGATATATCCAACACTTGGAACTCGACATCGAACCAAGTTGGGCCCATTTGTAGGTTGAAGGTTATTTCTCCAATTGTGACCCTTTGAGATCCATCGAATGCTTTCACATTCTTGCTTCCCATCTGTATCTCGTGCAGGCCTTTGCCTGACCTCTTTAGAGTGGTTAGTGGACATGTGTCGAGATTGGATCCTCCGTCTATTAGGACCCTGGCGATGAACTTGTCCTCAAATCGCAATGTGATGTGAAATTCCCTGTTGTGAGTTAGCCCTTCTGGTGGCAGCTCATCTTCGCAGAAGGTGATTTTGTGTCTTTCTAATACCTACCCGACCATGTTGGCCATCTCCCCACTAGTGATGTTGTTCGGTACATAATCTTCATTCAGCACTTTCATTAAGGTGTTCCTGTGTGTCTCGGAGTTTTGCAGCAGCGACAAAATGGATATCTGAGTGGGAGTTTTGTTCAGATGATCAACAACAGAGTACTCCTTTGCTTTTACTTTCCTCCAAAGGTCATCGGTACATGTCTCGACAATAGGTGGTTTGGATGCGATTTCCTTGCTTGTTCCCCCCAAGTTTTTAGGTGTATAGACCTTGTCAGTTCTGGTCATGCCTTGTGCCGTACTTTTCTCCTCCATTTTTGCTTTCCCTTTTCTCTTAGCTTCCACAAAATAGTCCCATGGGATGGTATCATACTTGTAGGATGGTGTGGGAGCTACCATCACAGTGAAGGGTGCAGTTACCTCGACCTCAAATGGTGCTTGAGTTTGTACCACAACTAGTGTGAGGGTGACCGGAGATGTTTTGGGATCATCCCCCTCTCGAATGAGTCTGATTGACCCTTTCGGGTCCCATTCTTTGTCAGTCTCTATTACGTTCACTCCCTGACCTCTGTGATTTGGGAGAGAATTAGCGCACATGTGGTGTGGTTTTTACTTTGTTGACGATCAATGTCTGAATCTTGTCCTTCAGTGTGAGACACTCATCAATTATATGACCCTTCATGCCCGAATGATAGGCACATGTCTTGTTCGGGTTGATCCACTGAGAAAAATTCTCCATAGCAACGGCAGGGATGGGAGTGACATAACCAGCAACCTTCAATCTCTCATATAATTGGTATATAGGCTTAGCGATCAGGGTGTATTGTCTAGGTGGTCTGCGGTCGAAGTTTGGTCGTGGTTTTTGGTAGTTTTGGGGGGCTGGCAGAGATGAATGGTAATATGCAGGTTGAGTGATATAGGCGTGGTATTTGGTAGCGAGTTGCTGGTATCTAGGGGTGAAGGTTGATATGTGGGTGGAGATGTTTGGTATGTGAGTTGAGATTTAGGACCTTGGGCCACCATGACAACACTAATAAGTAGGGCTTTTAACCTATTATTTTCTCTCTTTTACTTGTGTTTTAGGCTAAAAATGCTTGAAGGTATTCCCGGATCTAATGAAATATGCTTGCTTGCAGGGATTGTTAAAAATTATCCAAAGGAATCAAAATCAACTCACAAAGGAGCCAAAAGTTAAACAAAAACCAAGACTGGGCAAAGACGCCTGCAGTGCGGACCGCACAAATACTGTGCGGCCGCAAAAGTTATTGCGCGGCCGCTATCAAAAGTATGCGGTCCGCAAAAGGGAGATTAAGAGAGTTGCAATTTCAGGCTATATGATGAGCGCGGACCACACCAAAAATGTGCGGCCGCAAAAGTCCTTGTACGGCCGCAATAAAAATTACGCGGACCGCGATGAATGAGGTTCAGAGAGCTGGCAACTTGAGCAAAAGAGAGGAGTGCCGACCGCACCAAAATTGTGCGGCCGCAAGATGTCAAGTGTGACCGCATACACAATTGTGTGGCCCGCGATGATGAAGAATCACAGAGTTGATTTCAAGCCAAACTCAAGCAAGTATGGACAGCAGCACTTTTATACGGCCGCATAATCAGGAGTGTGGCCACACTTGGAATTATGTGGTCCATGAAAGTTCACCTCAACCTAGATCCAAAAGAGAAAATCGCGGACCGCATCAGAATTATGTGGCCGCGAAAGCAAGAGTGAGGCCTCACAAACTCCGCAGGGAAAATTTTGTCAGATATTTTCAGCTTAGTAGAAATAGAACTTTTTGTCATTTTTAGGTTATGTCATGTTTTGTATGAGCACCTGAGATGGCTAACTTCTTGTTTTGGGAAATTTTATACTAGATTCGCTTCTTAACATTAGATTTTCATACCATAATCTAATATTATGTATTTTATCTTCATTTCATCTTTAAATCTTCTATTTCCATGGGTAGCTAAACCCATAGCTAGAGTTATGACCCAACCCTAGTGTGGATATTTAATGGGTGTTGATTTTTGGGCTTGAATGTGAATGGGTTGGTGATATTTAGCCTAGTTCTTGCTAGAACTCAAGAATTAATGGTTGCAAACATTGATTCATGCCTTTATGACTTAGCCTCTACTTGAGAAAGAGGGACTAAGTCTAGGAAAAGTAGGCTAACAAGGAATTGGGGTGAACTCAAGAAATTGATAGCCCCAATTAAAGGGTTAAACCTAAAGATAGTAATACCCGACTTGAGCTAATATCACTTGATTTGTATGAATATCCATTTGGACTTGAGAAAGACAAATTGGGCAAAATCACTCAAACTACCGCGAGATATAGAGTGAATACCCGGATGTGATAGCTATATTGCAATCCCAACTAATCAAGCTTGCCCTAGAATTTATTACGCGTTAGATATCCACCTAGATAGAAGTCACGACCCTAGTCTCTTTTAACACTTGAAAAATCCTACAAAAATATTGTCCTTAGTTTCAGTTATTGCAATCATTAGAGTAAAGATAGAAGTAGAATACAAGCCCAAACTTGTGAAAGTGTAATTTGATTCAAAGCCCGCATCTAGCTTAGATATAAACCTAATTCCAAACATTAACTCCCTGTGGATTCGATCCCAACCTTAGTTGGGTTAAAACTGCATCGACCACCTCGCTACTTAATAGTAGTGTAGGCTTGGACCCGATCAATCACCTACTTCATTTTTCGTCGAAATGCCTCCCGATTGTAAGGATTTATTTGTGGTCTCCAATGCTTCAAAATACATCACCATCCCACTTTTAATCCCTTCTTCTATTATTTCTCCTAGCTTGATGATGTCGGAGAATTTGTGGTTCTCAATAACCATCAACCTTTCATAGTACTGCGGGTCTTGAGCTCGGACGAAGAACTTATTCATTTGTTCTTCTTCGAGCGTTAGTCTTACCTTAGCAACCTCATATCTCCATCGGGTAGCATATTCACGGAAGATTTATGCTAGTTTCTTTTTGAGGTTCTAAATGTAGAAAACGTTAGGTGAGTTCTCTGAATAGAGCTTGAATCTATCCATAAAGTCTGATGACATGCTTACCCATCTTACCCACTTCTTCGGATTTTGATTGATGTACCAGGACAATACATCCCCTGTGAGGCTTTACATGAACATCTTCGTACGGATTTGTTCATTTCTCCCCACTCCTACAAGCTTATCACAATATGTCCTCAGATGCACTTTTGGATCACTGGTTCCATCGAACATTTTAAATTTGGGAGGTTTCTACCCCTCCAGCAGCTCTACATCTGGCTGAATGCAAAAGTCTTCGTAATTCAAACCTTCGACGCCTTTACCACTTTCAATATTCTAAACTCTGTCAAAGAGCTTCTTGAGTTCTTCCGCCATATTTTTTATGAGCAGGTCTTTCTCGGTCGACTCGGGTATGTATAGGGTTTGTTGTGGGGTGTGGGGTAAGGTCTCCATGTATATCAAGTTGCTTTGGCGGACTCCAGGGATCTGGGCATAATGGTGATCATTTGTTGAGTTTTGGAGGTCAGGAGTGGGTTGTGGTATATTCTTGGGAGTATGATAAGTGGTAGTCTGCGAGTATAGGGTTGGGTGGTGATGATGTTGTTACGGAGTTGGTACTGGAGGAGAATTAAGGTTTTGAGGAGGTCTAGGGTACTTGTGTGGTGCGGGAGGGTTTGGAGGTGGGTTTTGGTTTTGTGGGTTTTGTGGTGGTGCTTGGTTCCGTGTGTTTGGATTTTGTTGGTTAATATCAGGGACATTTAGAGTGAGAGAGAGGTTTTCCAAGTTCCGAACCTGCTCAAGTTCTCCTTGTAGCTCCAAAATCTTTTGTTCCAGTTGTAAGACCAGTTCATTTTGTGCAGGGGTGCTCCGACCTGAAGTTTCGACATTTTTTGCTACATTGGCGTTATCCTTTCTGATACCACTCAAATTGTCCATTTTCTCTTTCTCTTTGCCTGTGTCTTTAGGATCACTTGGTGGAGGACTTCTAGATCTAGTGTGATATGCTGACGATGCCAGTATGCACGAACCAACCTTGGGGAATGGGAATAATCAAAAAGAAGAAAAAGCAAAAGGTAACCAAGTCAGTAAAGGGTATTGAAAGAATACTTGCAATATTGAACATGCTTTGCAAAATCATGTAATAAATTTGCATCTAATTTGGGGGACCTCGTTGTGCCCGAGGTAGGCCTAAGTGACACATGGACTTGGAGAAAAAATTAATGCCAATAATTGCTTCATTTCATTAATGCAAAATGAATCAAATCCTTACTAATTCGACAATAAAGATAAATTTACTAATGGAACTTGGCCTTATTACAATCGAGATCTAAAACTAAGCTAGAAAACAACGGAAAAAAAAACATCATGTCCTAATCTATTTGGTCCTGGAGGGACCTTCTCCATGCTTGGCTCTTTTGACTCCATCAATCAAGTTCCCCAGGTTGCGCATATCCAATAATAAGTAAGACCTTGCTAGATTCCCTCCTTCATTTCCATCCGTGTTCTGACAATCTGCAAGCCTCTTTCTCATTTTTCCTTCGAGCTCCATCAATCCCTTTTCCAGATATTCTAACCTTTCTGTCACATTAGTAGCGATTCCCTTCCATTCATTTATAGCCTCTATGTCTATTTTATGTTGTTCCAGGTGCCTAGCTTCCGACTCAAAAATTCTTTTGTGAAGCCTTATATACTTGACCTATGATTCAGCATCATCATCAATGATCCGATTTTCCAAAATGGCCCCTCGCTTGACGTCTCCCTCTATATCATCTACCAACTATGATGGATAGAAATACACGTGACCAGCACGGTGCCTATCTGGCTCGATAATCTCTTTATCCACAATGACTTTCTGGTTCCACATATGTTGTGCCTCGAATTTGAAAGGAATGATGTCCCCTCTGAAGTATGCCTTGTACTGGACCATGTTGGAAACTCTAGGTATGACTTGCTTTCTTCCTGCCTGTCTCATTACCCTTATATGGGCATAGGGATAAATACCTCGCAGCCCAATCAACACCAAATTATTAGTATCCCTTGACCTGATGATGAACTCGCTGCTAGGAAACCACTAAAACATCCAATGTACCTTTTCGTCTGTCAAGTTGCTGAAGAAACGGACCTAACTTATAGCGCTTCCGGGCTGTGCGAACCTATCTGGGATGAATGTCATTTTTCTTTGTATGGTGGTAAGCTATGTAGTCATTCAATGTCCGTCTCAGAAGCTCTTGACGATAATCTCCCTTCTAAAAGTGTTCCAATAACCAGACTTGCAATAACAGATTACAACCTTTGAAATGTCCGAACCCTTGCTTGCACCGATCTAGAGCATGGTACAGTTCGGCTAGGATCATATGGATGATGGTGTAGGTTTTCCCCTCGATTCCTTCCATTAAGTTTCTCACGACCATAGCTAAACGAGTGTGGATCCTCCCCCTTTCATTGGATATATCAACAATCCCGAGAAGCAGATGATGAACACATAAATCTGGCGATGCGTCCAACCTAATGAAGTAATGGCGAGTTCATCATGATGAAGGCGATATGATTTAATATGCCCGTAACTCTAATAAATAAATTCAAATGGGATATATTATTTCTTTAAACAAAGAAACTCATCATTTTTCTTGAAACCTAGCATCTTTAGAAAACCGCGAGGGGTGTGATTCTCTGGTACTAGTAATCCTAGACTATCCCATGGTAGATTAGCAAAACGTACTATCTCTTATAAAAGAGGATTCATTTCTATGTCACCAAACCGGAAGACCGCTCTTTTCTCGTCCCAGAACATGGTAGCATCCTCGATCAAAGCTCTATTCGGTTGGATATTGAGAAAAGACAACAGGTTTCCAAGTACTCTTCTCACAAGATTCTTATCGCAAGGTTCAAGGTCTTTCCACCAGTCAAGTGGCAGAGGTGGGAAGTTTTGGACCATGCCGAACCTGAGGACTTCGTGCTTCATTTTCTGCAAACAAATAAAGGTTAGCCCTTTCTCCCTCTAGGTTCGACTATTTACATAATAACGATCAACATATTGGCATATTTTCTCCAAGTAATGCACATAACATGATGACGCCCATTGGGATTATGGAAATTTCGTCGGGCTTTGGACAAGGCTTATCTTAGCGGGCTATTACGTTAACAACGTTTTAACCCGTACTAGGTTGAACATGATGCATGTACATTTGATATTCGAGTAAGTTTTCTAGAAAGGTCTAGATAGATACACTCAAGTGGAAAACTTGAGAGGGAAATACATGGGACCGTTGACTGCACCATTGATCGACTAGTCTACTGTAAATAAGCCTTTTCGATTTAAAAAGGGTAATTTTGGAAGAGCGTGGACACTCATTAAGTACTGATATGTTGATAATTGGCATGAGTGGAGTATGATGTGGATCATGCTATGCAGAGATAATAACACGTTGTCAAGTATTTGTATGATAAATATGTAGAAGCAGTAAGTACAGTAGTAAGGTAAACATAGGAAAGAATGATAAAAGAAAGAAGTTAGTTTAATCTGTGGAATATATGCAAGAATGTAATAAAGTAGGCAAGGGATGGGATATTCCTGATATAGCAGTCTTAAACAAAATGAAGAGCAACAAAAAATAGTCATAACAAATAGAGGTGAACGGGGAAAGGATGTGTATGTCATGCCGGATTTAAACGAGTAAGTGTGAATAGGGAAAATGGTGTGCATGTAACAACAAATTTAAACAAATAAAGGTGGAGAAAGGGAAGGGATGTGTATGTCGTAACAAAGAAAATAATCGACATAAGCCAAGTTCATTTTGGTAAGAGCCTAAGTATATCCCCAGCAGAGTCTCCATGCTGTCGCACCCCTTTTTCTCGCGAAATCGAATTTCGACATGTGACAACTCTTGTGGGTATCTAAAAGAGAAGAGTCTCCACCTAACGATTTTTTAATGTGCATTAGGGCACCTATTTGCAAATAACTCTATTTGACTAGTCAATGCCACCATAGATCGGTTAAGGGCTCAAATTACCTCAAAGAGAAGGTGTTAGGAACTCTTCGAGGTCCACAACTTGGGTCCCGGCCGAACTTTAAACTTGTGGATTATAATTAAGCAGGATGATCAAATAAATGCAAAATAAAAGGGCATTGAATTTTATTATGACACAAGGAGAATTGATAAGATCTACAATGGGCATAACAATAACAGTCTATACTAGATGACTAAGTGTATAAAGAGAGAAAGGGGGTCCTAAGTTTTTTAGCCTAAAGGATCACCCCGTGCAACATAAATAATACTTCACAACCTCCTTGAGATAGGGAATTGATCACATTCTTCAGTGAGCACGGACTATCATCTCCCGCTACCCAATTACTATGTTAAAGTTGTTTACCTAAAGGCGCTCTAATTCAATTATAAGTCATACCCTATGCGTGCACTACCCGTCCCATGCCTATGGTCCAGGAGGCATTGGACCTCTATTTGGGTGGTTCAAGACCTTACTTAGGCTGCTCAAAATGATAAAACTAAGCGACACTTAAAAAAAATAGGATTGCACTTAAGGATAGTTAAAGGCTCAAGTTAACCTTCACAATTAGACAACAAATGCACGCAAACAGATTTCCACGTTAGATAGTTCAGAATTGAAGAAAATTGAAGTCATTAAGCCTAATAGACATGGTTTCTATATGGCTTATGCAACAATGGGGAGTGAAAACCGTTGGAAATACTCAGAATTACTCGTGTTTATCTTATTGGCATGCTTTCTAAGCGAGTGGCAGTATTTTATAGCTAGGTTTTAATAGTTGGAAGTTGAAAACTGATTCTATTACATCGTCCCTATAGGCATGTTTTCTAGACGAGCGATAGATATAAAAGTAGCTGATGGATCCATTAAGAGCCTATGGACATGATATCTAGATGAAAACCAATAGAACTTAAGCTAGTATTACCCTATAGGCATGATATCTGATGAACATGCTGCAGTTATGCAAATTGACAGGGAAGACATTGGCATTTGTTTCCAATAGGCATGTTGTCTAGTGATACATAGAAGTAGACATGGAAATAAAGAGAGCACTTAAGCTCATGCTTTAATAATAAACAAGTTGTGTGAGTGTATATGATTTTCCTAATGGCATGATTTCTATCAGTGTACGTGGAAATCTAAATAGCATATCTGGCAGGTTGGATAAAATAACAAGTAAATCATATGAATCATACAGGCATGTTTTCTACCCTTTCATGCAAACTTTAGAATATACATGTTTCCCCAATTTCACTAACACCCCAATTATTTATTACAAAATTATTACATACCAGATGAGGGATATTAGTACAAATATTACACAAGAAAACTATAGTAGGCCTACAGTAGGCCCAAGAGATACCCAATATTGCCTGGGCCTTCACAAACTCCTTCTTCGCGAATAGCATGCCCAGGTCCAAACAGGGGTCTATGCCCATCAGCGCAGCCCAAAAATCATAGAGGTACTCGAGATAACTCAGACAGTCACAAATTGACCATACGATCCAAATATTGAATGTGGCCCATGTCACTGTATGGGTTTGAATATTGACAAATGTTGACAAGATGAACCGAGTCCATCAAATCATACACACCTGAACGGAGCAGTTGGTACAAGAATCGTACAAGCATAGGAGATATCAGTGATTGCTGAGTATCAAAGAACTAAGAGGATGTCTCCTAATACGAAAAGATTGCAAACTGATGTAGATGAAAGAAGTTGAATTCAGCAAGGACAGAAACAAAGGAAGGAAGTTGAGTTTGATAAGAACTTGTTCTCCCAGGTAGAATCAGACCAGAACTCAACAACTGACTTTATAAATACTCAAAGTATTACTGCTGAAACAGACGACACAAAAAAGACGCACAAAGGGCTAAATTGAATCAAGTTATGTAAGAAAGATTCTCAGGTTATTTGCAAGCAGAAGTATTGTGCAAAGACTACAGTTCAAATATAAGAAACAGTTCCATTCATTTATCATTGAGTCTAGTTGGGTGTAGTAGGAGTTTTAAAATTGTATCTTTTCAGCTTTCTTAGAAGCAAATTGCAATAGGTACACACTGTTCAAGTTAGAGTTAGCTTGACGTCTGTAGAAATTAGCTAGAGGCTAGTTGATACAAAGAGGATTAGAGTTATTCCTAGGATTACAAAAGAGTTTATTTTGTAAGTCCGTTTGGCTCAGGGTTTTTAGTGAAGTGTTTGAGCAAATCCTACTGAGGAGTAGGTCGTGATTTTTTCACCTTTTGAGCCAGGTGTTTTCCACGTAAAAATATCTGTGTCTTTACTTTACTACTTTATTATTCCGCAAATAGTAGTAAGTAGTACACCAAGAAGAACCAAGTTCTTCTTAGTAGACAGCACTCGAAAATTGGGTACTACACAATTAACTTACAATATTGTGTAATATTGACGTATAAAACATCAATTGGTATCAGAGCAGGTTATCCTTGAAAAGTCTAACACCTTGGAAAAGATCAAGATGAGTGAACCACTGGGAAATGGGAAGGTCAATCAACTGCAAGACCACCACTCTTCAATGGCCAGTACTATTCTTGGTGGACGAATAGAATGAAGGACCACCTTATTGGAGAGGCTATGAACTCTGGGACATAGTCACTGATGGACCACTTGCAACAATGAAGAAAACTGCTGAAGGTGAAGATGTACCTAAGACTAGGGCTGACTGCACGGCTGAAGATCTGAAGAAATGGGAGAAGAATGCCAAAGCAAAGAAATGGCTAGTGTGTGGATTAGGACCAGATGAATACAGTAGAATCCAAAGTTGCACCACTTCCAAAGAAATCTGGGATACTCTACAAGTAGCTCATGAAGGAATATCTCAAGTGAAGAGGTCTAGAGGTATACTACTATACTCTCAGTATGAAAACTTCACTATGAAAGAAGGAGAGACAATTCAGGAAATGTACACAAGGTTCACAACCTTGACAAAGGAACTCAAGTCTCTTGGAGAATCATACTTGAAGAAGACAAGGTAGAGAAGATCTTGACAAGGGTTCTGCCTATCTCCTGGGAAAGCAAGATCACTGTTATCCAAGAATCCAAAAATATGTCAACCCTTAGACTGGATGAGCTGATTGGGAACCTCACTGCCTATGAACTCATAAGGAAAACCATGAAGATGGATTCCCCAAAGAAAGAGAGAAGTCTAGCACTGAGGATCACTGAGGGAGCTGATGTGGAGGAAGATGAGATGTCCATGATAATCAAAGAATTGAAAAACTTTCTCATTAGGAAAAAGGGCATCTCCAGGGGAGGAAACTCCAACAAGGCAAGGGCACCAGAAAGGTCAGCTAATGAGGGATGCTATAAATGTGGCAAGATTGACCATCTCATTAAAAATTGTCCTTAGTGGGAAGTAGAGTGGAAAAAGTAAAGATATGAGAGAAGGAACAGGTTCAACCCAAGACAAACACAACAAAAGCTATGGTTGCTGCTTGGGGGGAAAGTTCAAATGAAGAATCAGAAGATGGTGAGACAGAAGATCAGGCTCTCATGGAAATTAGAGAATCTGATGAGGAGACTTATGAAGAACCAGAGGTTCAAGTGAGAGGAGGCAACCAGATTTGGTACTTGGATAGTGGCTGCTCAAAACATATGACTGGGAACATGGAACAGTTCCTTTCACTTGAAAGTCTCAAAGGAGAAAATGTCTCCTTTGGAAACGTAAAGAAAGGTGAAATCATTGGGGTTGGTAAAGTAGGTAAGGATGATACATGGTCTATTGAACATGTATCTCATAGATGGCTTGAAATATAGTCTGATCAGTGTATCACAACTATGTGACAGAGGTAACCTGGTTGCTTTTACTTCCACAAAATGTTTTGTGATCAACCTGCTTACTGACAAGATTGTTTTCGAGAGAAAAAGAATGAATAACATCTATGTCATAGATTTGTCCACACTATCTGAAAATGAACTCACTT